>OMKL01154283.1:3982-17508 GCA_900302295.1 Parasudis fraserbrunneri | reverse complement strand
GGGGGGGGGGTCCTTTTTAGTCTGTCATTTTTTTTAAGCTTTGCCGCATGCTTCTAGAATCTCTACTCTGAAATTGTGATTCCACCTTCACTCCATAGTCCTTTTTTGTTTTCTTTACTGATCTCCTTACATTGTATTCTGCTGCTTTGTATTCATCCATATTTCCAGTCTCCACCCTGCTTTTTAGACAGCAGTGCACATGTTCAGTGCATCACGTATGGTGCTATTAATCCATGGTTTTTGGTTGGGGAATATCCAAACAGTAAATTTAGGTATAGTTTCTTCTTGTATTCCACCACGGATTTGGTGAATTCGTTTATGTCCACCGGGGGGGTAGCATCATGCAATGCAACCTGTAAGGCAGCTGCTTTTTATTCTGACCATAACGTGATCTCCCTCTTCTCTGGTCACACGTGGCTTTTATTTACATACTTCGACCGTAGCAAGATGGCCGAATGGTCAGACTTCCCGAAAGGGGGCAGGGTTTCAGCAACGTACCCTTACTTGAACATGGAATATCAATGGTCAACAGTTTTATTTCCTTGTGTGGCGAATTTGATGTGTTGGTAGAAGTCGGGCAAAACTTTCTTAAAGTTCGCCTGGTTGAAGTTGCCCGCTTTGATTAGTGCGCCATCCGGGTTTTTAGTCTGAGCGTCATTCAGGCTGTTGTGGAGCTCAGCTAACACTTCCTTGGTGGGGGATATATAAGGCGAATATTATGGTGGTGGTAAATTCACGTGGAAGGAAGAAGGGTCAGCATTTAACGATTAGATATTCCATATTGGGCGAGCAGGAGCTGGATAGCATTGTAATGTTCCTAGCATCACGCCAGGTTTTTTTTACCATTGCGCATACCCCACCTTTTTTCTTCACGGAATTTTAATTCCTATCCATATGGTGAATGGAGAGGTGGTCAGCCAGTTGAATGACATTGCTCGCAATGGTGGAGCTAAGCCATGTTTCAGAGAAGCACAAGACATCAGCGTTCCTCAAATTGCAATAGAATTTCAGTCGGGTTGTAGTTGGGAGTGGTTAGAGGAGAGGGTCATATCTGAATACAACAATTCAATCTCTATAACATCATTATACCACCCCAAATGTAATGCTAAAATAGATAAACCATCAATAGATTTTCCTTGCGAAGTTGCAAAGGCAGAACACAAACGATTGTTTATCAACGGCTCTACCATCATGTCCAATATGGAATAATCCACTGCTATCTGCAGGTGGTATAACACTGGCAAAGAGCACTTGGCAACACCAAAATATCACTCAGATTGGACAGGTTATAAGGGACAGAGATATTGTACAATTCCATGAACTGAAAGTGCAGTTTGGCCTGAATGATTCTGAAGTTTTACAACACTTACAGCTGAGATCTATCTTAAAAATGTTTACATCCAAAGGAATCATACTGGGATCTAAAAGTGTCCTTGAGGGCAAACTGAGGGATGCTGTTGTTGGGCTGTCTCAACTATATATAAGTTATTGAGTCTGTCCCTCCCTAACAGCACTATCCCCACCAAATTACAATGGGAACGAGACATTCCCTGCGGATCAGTGGGGCTCAATATTGAAGCATTCCATGTCCAACTGTGTGAGATATAAAATTATCCAAATGAAGGTCATCCATAGACCCAAATATTTCTGAATTGTGTTGGCATGGCTGTGGTAAGACTGGACATGCACTTTCTGTGGTCCTGTCCAATGGTAGAATGATTCTGGGCTGAGGTAATTGATGTTTCACAGGTAATAATGAATGTTCATATTCCCCAATGTCCTGTTGTATGCATACTGGGAAATAGAGTAGAAAACATACAAGCAAGAGCTACACAATGTATTGTCGCACTAGCCTTTCTCTCTGTAAAGAGGACAATACTTGTGAATTGGAAAATCCGTAAACCGAATAATAAACATAACTGGCTTAAGGACTTCTTGGACTTGTTATCAATGGAGCTTGCAGCCTCATCCCTTAAAGACTATGGTAATGGGCTTGGTGCCCCGTGGACACTCATTAGAGAATACATGAATATTAGAGCAATAACCTTACTCAGAAGTATGCATACATAAGAAGAATGAGTCTATAAAAATGTCAATGAAAATAATGAATAGATAAATGATTAGCCTACTAATAGGCCCTTCTATTTAGCCTACCATTTCAAATTTCTATTATCATTTAGCAGAGTTAAAAAAAAATAAATAATAATAATAGAAAAAAAAAACACAGGCATAGGCTATGACAATAGGCCTATTTATATATATTTATATATGAGAGCAGAGACAGAGAGAGAGCTTGTGAAACAGGGCTTGTGCAACACGCTTCCCATCTTCCTTGTCATCTCTCTCTCTCTCTCTCTATCTCTCTCTCCATCGTAAGAGCTAGCTGACAGGTTGGGACAGCACATTAACAGCGCTATTTCACAGGGAGGGACGTTTGTTTCCAGAAAAAGCCAAAAGATATCCAAACTCAGTTCACTGTGTGTGCGCTGGCAGTGGCATTTTTCAACAAAATAAAGACCAAACCCAACTATTGCATAAGATGATACAACAAATGATATAGACATTAAAATCAGTATATGGCACATGAGACAGATAGGTATAGGCCTACAGCACATGCACAGATGTTTAAGTGCATGTAACTTTGGAACTGAAAGAAAGGCTAGATTATGTCAGGTTGTCAAGCGATGTCAGTTGTCCTGGACTCAGGTCGGTCTGATGCTTGCTGGGGATCAAGAGACTAGAATTTCTTTTCTTTTCTTTTCTTTTCTTGAGTTTCATTTATTTACTAAGAGTTTTAAACCAGAAAATGAAATGTAACTATAAGCCCATAATATACCTCTGCGTGGTATTATGCTGTTCATGCTCTCCAATCTAGACTCACCTGTCTATGATCAAGGAAATAAAACGATAGTGGATTCTGTTAAATGTTGGATATTCCCTCTGACTGAATAAACAGGCCGCTACAGGTAATGTGTAGAATGGTGCTGACAGTGGTATAGGCGTAGTTGCTGGGTGAGCAAGGAGGGAATAGAAATGTGTGTGTGTGTGTGCTGTAAGTCACGTAGGTTCCCTCTCCTTTGATTCTTAAGGCCCAGCCTATCGAGCATGACCACATGCTATTGGATGCAATCAAAGCCCCTTCAGCTCATTTCCTGAGTTCGCTCGCTCTCTTATGTCAAGGATCACAATTAAACTTTGCCCTCAGTGGTTGCCTCAATATCAACGACATTTACATTTCCTGCTCACCAAAAACGCACTGCTGATATTGATGCTCTCGCTTACTTCGGCTTGGCTGTTCCACCACAGACGGTCAAGAAGACTATCTCAGCTGTTTGAAGATAAACTAGAGATGAAGGATGTTGTACAGTGTATTTCCTTTGTTACTGTGCAGAATTATTTTCCTCCATTGTTTTCATTGCTAATGACAACTCATTTCACTAGGAGGAAGGAGTGTGCTTCAGATATTTATATTTTCCATGAGGAGAACCCATCCAAAAATGAAAGAAATTAATTTAGCCAAATAATGCACAGAGTACATACATAAGGATGTATGCATATAACAAACAAATTATACATATTTACAATGATAACATCCAAGGCACACAAAAGTGAGTGCTATTATGCCAAAAGAAATAAAAGAAATAAATCAAATCCACAAGAAAAAAGTAGCACATTCACAAGTAAGGGCAAGAATGAGGGAATACTTACACCAAATTGACTCAAAATGTAAATAGAAACAGCAATTAATTTGTTAATCACAGACAATTCATTCTCACTTATTTGTTAATGGTTTATATGACAACCCTCTCATGTCTAAAGGTTTCTTTCAGACATGACTCAATGCACTTAAAATTATTTTGGCACATATAAATATTTTATTTTTTACTAGTTGTATGTATGTTTTCTCTTTGTTTAGTTTTCAGGATGAACAATTAAACACATTTAAAAAAATAAAAAATAATAATAATAATTAAAAAAAACACAGCTAGTGTTTTGGACATTGTCTCCACTTTTGAGTTTGACAGGTGTTCCATGGTGCTGTTCCATCCGGTTGTGTCTTTGTGTGCCTGTCAGCAAGCAGCATATGCTGTTGTTTGTTCTGCGTTGAGAGAATCGTACCTCATTAGAGGGACCTGGGCCTCCTTCAGGAAGTAGACGTGAGCAGTAGACCATTCACATCTCTGTATATCCCTCGCCTCTTGACTTTTCACACATTTGTTTCGCTCGAAAAGACTAGATTGGAATTATATTGATGAAGTGCTGGTGCAAAATCAAAGAGTGAAGCCGATTAAGATGAGCAGACATTACAATCTCGCCGGCATGATGTGACTCCAAACTTTAATAGGTGAAATGTAATTTTGATCAAGTTTACCTAGTAAATAGATAAAAAGTCGGAGGTGCTGGGTGAGCAACTAGAATGTGTGTGTGTGTGCTTTTAGTCACGTAGGTTCCCTCTCCTTTGATTCTCAAGGCCCAGCCTATTGAGCAGGACCACCTGGTCATGACGCTCAATAAAGAAACCTCATGCTATTGGGTGTAATCAAAGCCCCTTCAGCTCATTTCCTGAGTTCCCCTGCTCTCTATGTCAACAGGATCACAATGAATCTTTGCCCTCAACGGTTGCCTCAATATTGGAATTGGAATTATATTGATGAAGTGCTGGTGCAAAGCCTAAGAGTGAAGGCAATTAAGATGAGCAGACATTACAGTCTAGCTAACATGGTGTGACTCCAAACTTTAATAGGTGAAATGGCTATGTAATTTTTTTTTATAAGGGTTACCGGATGAATAGATAAAAAGCAAGAAAGAGGAGAGAGGGCACATCCACCTCACATGTTTGATCTCGCATGTACTACGTAAGCTTTGCTTTCACATATCACATTCATGATACCTTCACGTGAGCTACAGTATATGTGATGTGACAATTAAGTATGTACGTTTGAAAGTTTCAGGTGATACCATGAAAATCACACATGTGAAATAATGTAAGCACACATGGAATCATGTACATCACATGTGAAGTATTCCAAAAACACTGGAAATGCATGTGATACATCTGGTTTCTCTGTAAGTGCAACAATGTAAGCACATCCATGCTGTTCTGACAAATGTTCCACAGTATTCATTATGGTTATACAGTATACTACCAGTTTTTCTGTATATTTTATATGAGATGTAACATTCTTGTATTGTGTTATCACCATTGCTTTTAGTGTTATTTTATACTGTGGGAGTGTGCCTTCCATTGTACTTGTTACATATGGCAAAAATAAAAAAAAATCTTGATTCTCAAGTAATACGGCCAAAGGCTCTGACGCACTGGTTGGCAGTTTGCTGGTACTGTAGGTGAGATTAGCCAGAGGGATCTCTCGCAGCTCAATGACGGTGTCAGTAAATCCCTCTGATTGAAGTGAACAGAATTGGGCCAGACTGCCCATAACACAGCTCTCAGACTCAGATTGCATGGTCTTCCGTGGCTGTCTAGAACTTAATTTTGAATGACCATTTGAATCTCAAGGTGGTTGTACTCATCTAGCCGGCTGTCATTTATGAGAGTTGTATTTTGTGCCACAATGTGTGTGTATTCCCCAAAATGTTGGAGTGTTCCTTTAACACTCAAAATTTTAGGGGCAAAATACAACTCTCATGATTTTAAATGACAGCCTGCTAGATGAATACAACCACCTTGGAATTCAAACATTTTTAGAAATACCTCTAAATAAATCTATTACAAAATCCCATTCAGTAGAGACGGCTCTGGCTCCACTTCCTGATTTTCATTAACAGTCTCTACATGTCGGGCAGGTGCAGGTCAGAAAAAAAGAAAATATTCCAAATAATTGCTGGCAGAAGGGAATAAAATTATAGTCATGAAAATGTACCATATAAGCTACATTTGTCTCAAGACTGGTAGGCTATCTCAACAAATGTTTTGACAAAAACAAACACATTTTTGAAACAATGACACAAATTATACGTGGAATGAAAATGACTAATGCTTTAGGATTAAAAGCATTAGAAGTATTGGCTTCTTTTTTTTTAATTTTTTTTATTGCTGCCAGACAGCTCCTCCACAGCTGGTTTGCTCAGTCTGGATTTGGGTAATGAGATGGGTGAATAACAGCAAGTACTCTCCCTGTCTCTCTCAAAATGGCACAGAAGAGCCTCCTCAGGACGCACAACAAAGGGAAAGTGAAAGCCTCCCGCCCACTTTTGTTTACAACACACATAAATCAACATCTTGTCTAATTATGTTCCGTGTGTATATGCAGACACATAGGGAGAGAATATAGCACTGCTGTCAGGCAAAATTATATTTCATATTTCCAATTCTGGTGATTTCCATGTTTTTACTTGAATTGAAATGTATATAATTCTCTATGTTGTGAGGGCCCGGGAAACCCATTAAAATCCCCCAAGGTCTAACTTCAGAAATGTGTGTCTGTCAATCTGAACATGAGGTTGTTTTTCTTTGTTCCTGAAAAGTTGACCTGTTTGGAGATGCAAGGTTCTTGCCCGACAGCAGTGATGGAGCATATAGAGTATATATACATTTGGATGACAGCTACAGGCATTATAAAATAATCATGGGAAGCACCAAGTTATTTTTTTACATATATGCACGATTAAACCCTATCACATACCATGCAATACATTCAAAGGCATTTTTTATTGCATTATCAGATTGATTGATTGATTGATTGATTGATTTATTTATTGATTGATTGATTGATGAATAATCATCTATTTTGTCAATCAGTAGGAATGTGTGAATTGCATCATACTGGCTAATTATCCCAAGACCTATGTATTTCTAGATTCACAAAGACAAAAGAGCCACAAGGAGAGCTGGCCACAATGAGCCTTCTTTTTCATGCTTGCACCTTCTGACCTCATCAGACTATTCAATGACATGGAGCATCGCACTGCACCTGCGTTAATTACCGTCTGAATGACAGAGCAGTCTGCTGGAGTAAATGAACTGGATGGACCTCATCCCTGGGTCATATACTAACTGGGATTTATTTTTATTTGAATACAGTTTGGGAGCATAAAACAATGTAATATAAAACCATAGTTATTTCAGTGGTATTTAGTGCAAAATCCCTCCATCAATCAGTAGGAAAAAAACATTTTTGAATGATTGGATGGATTTTTATCCTGAATGTGGCATGAAATCCAACTTAGGCCTGGCCACAACGAACTCAAATTAGACCAAATGAAGAAGATCTGGTCTTGGAGAGGTCTAGGCATGACCAGATCAAAGCCTCGGCCACAGCATCTGGAGAATAAAAGGGGCGCCTGTTACTATCTGATGATAAGCAGACTTAAATGTAGTGCTCGGTCCTGGATTTGAAAAGCCCATCATCATCATCATCATCATCATCATCATCATCATCATCGTCATCATCATTGTCATTATCATCATCATTGTCTGAGTTTGGACAGGATTATGATTGGGCATTTCATTGTTGATCATAAGTGTATTATAATGATACACTTCATAGTAATACCATGCTCATATAATTCGCTCTTGCGGTTCTAGCATTTATCTTTGCACTCACTATTCTCACCCCTGCATAGAATCATACATATATTACATTATATGGCTTTAAATCATTGTCATTTAGATGATGCCCATGCTATAGCATAGCTGAACAGTCAGATTTTCCTATTGCTTGCTAGACTAAAAATTCTTATTATCAGGCAAAGACTAGAAGTTGCTCTATCGTACCTCCGTCTGGCCCAGTATCAGGGAGGATACCCGCCCCCATTTCCCTTCATCTGCCTCAGTCTCAGAGCGGAGGAAGTACGCCTCACTGCTTCCTCAGTTGTGTAAAGCTTGAGTCCATGTCACGAGTGACAGGGGTCAAAAACCACATGAGAGAAGCGTCATGTGCTTCAGCCACATGTACAAATGCCTTAGGGTTGTTTGTGGCTTAAGGCCATGGCAGAATATCTTATTATAATGGGATATGTTTTCTTAAGCTGAAAGAATCATCTGATGTGTTAGTTCTGTGAAAGGGCAGCGTAGATGATTAAAGCTTGGAGGATGATGGTGTTTGTTTGCCGTTAAGTAATGACGCCCAAGACTTCGTTGACTCGTCATCATTTTGGCTGTGCTGGAGATGAGCCATCTGAGCACTTTTACAGTGATTTTCTTTATCTCAGGTCCTAGACTCACAATGCTTATGTGGGAAAAACATTGTTAACCTGTATAGGCTACAGAAAAAGCAGGTGTCTGAGAGTCCACAAATGCTTACTGTGCAAAGGAATGGTTTTGTAAAGGGGGGCATGATTGGATATGTAAGCAATGCAGAAAGTGAGAAGGTGTCAACAATATTTGCAAAACACAATAACTACCGGTGACAATATTGGGGAGAAAAACGGAGTGAATAATGGCAAGTGTGTATCTCTATGCTTTTCTTAATAGGGGCAATTGTCCCCCACGAAGTTTTCACTCTTCAGGATCTTAGCCAGCGGCAGGAAATAGCCAACATATCAACATTTTTTGTTTGTTTTGCGCATTTACAACTCTTGTGTGTCTAAAATAAATAAATAAATACATAAATAAATAAAATAAAAATAAAATTTAAATAAATTCCAACAGGCCAATCTGGAAAATATTTTCTTGCAAAAGGGTATTTTGTAGGCTTATTTCGATATCATTAGAGCTTGCCAGTGATTTGTTTCTTTATCTCTTTCTTTTTTCCCCAGAAATTGAGACAGCCTAACTGTAGCGTATTATTTTTCCTCAATGACGTGAGCTATACTCCTCTTTTTCCATTTGCTGCTCGGATGAGATTATTCCTGGTCCGCTCCACACACTCACCCACGCCCCCTCCCTTTTTTCTCCCTGTGGTTAAATAGCAAGGCACGCTGCTTTTCGGGGTAGGCTGATCACCTTACTCAGTTGATTACTGAGATAATCATCCAGAGGAGAAGTAAATAAATAGGCAGCAACATCACTTCAATATGTATTCAAACAAAATTGAAGGACCGCGCAGGGGAAGGTCTTTTGACTCGATGAACATTGCCTTTGAAGAGAAGCTGCTGAACAATGAGGTAAGAATATCCTCCGTTGTTGAAAACAAGAAAGTTAAAACAAAAGTTAAACAGGCTGAAAACATAGTTGCTCTAAAGCGAGCTGGTTGATGTCAAACGTGTTGTTGTTTAATTTCATTTGATTCTTTGAATAGGCCTATTATTTATGTTATATATGTGTTATGTTATGTTATGTTATGTTATGTGTTATATCATTTAATAAGCATTATAGTCAAGGTAGATATTTGGCCTTGGTCTTCTAAGCTTGCATGTTATCGTCAGTGCAGATTAATTTAAGCCGTGTGTGTTAATATAGCCTACGTCAAAGCGTTAAGAGGGCCGGCATCTATGCCACTTTACTGTCTGTGTTGAACATTCACCACGGACTCACTTTAAGAATAACATGCAATTTTTAAATTGTAATGGCATCCCATTAAAGAGTGCAAAAATGCAGAATTGGTATCAACAGCTTCTAATATTGGCAGATACACTTGTCTCAGGTGAATGGGGGTGAAACTTTCTTGCCATGTTATAGTGGAGCAGAACTAAATGGAACACCAAAATCTCTGAGTTGAGCGTCCATGTCTTAGCATAGTTTTGCCCACTTGAAAAACGAATTGTGACTTGTGAATTTCGAATCTTAACGCATCTAATTATCTTAGAAAATGGTTTTTTTTGGTAAACAAGGTACGTACGTCTAGCCTATACCAATAGCAAGTGATGAAATGGTTTAATTGGTTATCAGGTGGTTCCACAACAAATGTAGATTAGCCTACTTAATGGCCGATTGATTAAATGCTGCCTCGTGTAAGATTATGGCATTGAGGGAGCTAATTATAGGCTTCATCGCTGTCCAAATGAGATCGCTCTAAGGCGCTTCCTTAAGACAGAGACAATTTCAAATTCGTTAAACCGAGAGGTTGAGGTCTACCACGACAGATCCGTGCGACTGTCTTGGGTCAGTCTTGATGCACTAATGCTCCCAGGGATTCTACTGACACGGGTCCATCGACCAGTGGTCTCCCGTGCTTTCCCCACAATGCTCGAAGGGCGAAATATGGTAGGCTTATTCAATTCTGATTCCTCGTTTGGCCGTTCTACTTTCTCTCCAATTTAGTTAAGTTGACTAAATAAAAGTCCACATTTTCAAAGCTATAAGTTGCATACATTTCCACACTTTATTGTAAAAGCGTGGAGGCCCTTCGAATCTCGGAGATCGCACGGTTCTTTAAATAAAGATGACAGTAGCCTAAACGCGTCTAGCGCGCATCGCTGTCCAAGGTGCTGAAAAACTGTCCCCGGTCCTGCAATGCTGAAGGACGAGTATTTCCCTTCTTGTGGTGCTCTGCTGAGCACGCTCCCTTTGAACCTTATGCATCCATGCATATTAATTGGTATCACATTTTAAAATGATGGATATCTCACTTTGGACCGACACACTTTTCTGTAGACTGGGCTCTAGCTGATGGACAACGAGAAAGCTGAAACTGCCAATTTGTAAGGGTCACGTGCAGTCAACAGCTGGGTGCATATAGTAGGCTTATATCCGTCTGAGGTTTACATTTGCTAATGAAAAGCGCACAGCAATTTCTTGTTGCTTCATGTTGCTATGTTAATATTAACTACACATGTTAATATATAATTTATAATCAATTATATTTTCAGATGAACAGATCGACCTTCACAAAGATTGAAGAGAACACAGAAAAGAACTTGCCAACAGAGAAGGGTAGAGCAGCAATAGTCTTTTCCCTCAAGAATGAAGTTGGAGGACTTGTGAAGGCACTCAAACTTTTCCAAGTGAGGACTGAGTCATTACACTATGGTTCCTGTAGCCCCATTTATAAATACTATTTAATCCATATGTTTTCAACCATGTATGTTACCATGAACAATGCCAGGACCTTTTCTCCAAGGCTAAGGTTTACAACTTAAAAATACATTATCTATGCAGGGAAATGCTAAACTGTAAACCGTATCTATGCAGTATATGCAATTATATGTATCAGTATCCATCCTTTACTTATTCAACATAGTCTCTTTGAAATAATAATGTATTCTAAAGGAGATAACTGGAGCTATAGTCTACTACAGGACAGGGACACGAGTTCAGTTCTAGCTTGTATTATGTTAAAGATACACACGAACAAATAACAAAAATTATGTAACGCGTTTCTTGCAGGAAAACCACGTCAACCTTGTACACATAGAGTCCAGAAAATCCAAACGGCGCAACTCAGAGTTTGAAATATTTGTGGACTGCGACAGCAACCATGAACAACTGAATGAGATCATCCAGTTACTCCGCAAACACGTGAACATAGTGGATATGGATCCACCAGATAACTCCTGTCTACTGGAGGAAGGTAGGCACACTAGGATTAGGATTGTAAATATAATAAGTCAACATAAATAGGCCTATTTTCATTGTTTATTTTGTCTGCTATGTGCTCTTTGTTTGCTCTGGTTACTTTGCTGCTTTGTTTGCCTGGTATAGAATCATATCCTATTCTCTGTAAAGCTCTTTGTGAAGTTGTTTTTAAAAAGGTGCAGCACAAAAAAATTATTATTATTATTATTATTATTATTGTTGTTGTTGTTGTTGTTGTTGTTGTTGTTGTTGTTGTTGTTGTTGTTGTTGTTGTTGTTTTGGGGAGCAACAGATTACAGTTATTTAGGCCTATTCTAGGAAAACACAATAATCAGATAAACATTTGAGAAATAATTGAATACTTCTCAAAAACATGTTTCAAACATAATATTTAATGTTTTGTAAATGCTGATGATACAATTATTCACATTACAGTCTGTAAAATGGAATAAAGTATCCATTGAACTTCATACTGAATGTAATCCACTTAAATTAATGACTGGGGTAGTCAAGTTGATTAAATTACTAATTACAATTTTAAGCAGGTAATGTGTAATTTGTTACAATTTAATGTAATCTTTTCAATACCGATTACAATACTACAAACACACCATTTATAAATTCCATTCTCCCACGGGACTGACTTTAAAGTTAAACTTTTTTCTTTTTTTTTTCTGTGCAGATATGGACAATGTACCCTGGTTCCCAAAGAAAATTGCAGACCTGGATAAATGTGCGAACCGCGTTCTGATGTATGGTTCAGATCTGGACGCTGACCATCCCGTATGTACAACAGCAGCAGTACTTCTGTTGGTGTCAACTCTGTTAAACAAAAAAGTAAACCCCTGACACTCTCACACCCTTCCATATCCCCTTTTCCCAACAGGGTTTCAAGGACAATGTCTACCGAAAAAGAAGAAAGCACTTTGCTGACCTAGCTATGAGCTATAAACAGTGAGTGAGAAAATAAATCATTGGCTATTTTGCATTTAAAAAATTTTAAAACAACAAAAAAAACACATTGTAAATGATTCTATTTATTCCAGCGGGGAGCCCATTCCTCGTATTGAGTTCACAGAGGAAGAGGTGAAGACTTGGGGTGTTGTCTACAGGGAGCTCAATGAGTTGTACCCTTCTCATGCCTGTCGGGAATACCTGAAGAACCTGCCTCTGCTGTCCAAACACTGTGAATGTCGGGAGGACAACATTCCTCAGTTGGAAGATGTGTCACGCTTCCTCAAGGGTAGGTTACACTTTCTAAAAAAAAACACATTCCTCTGTTAACTTCAAATCCACTTTCAAAAAGGGAATTGATCACATGCATCTCTCATATTTGGGGGTTTCCATTGTGTTTATCTTCACAGAACGCACTGGATTTACTATTAGGCCTGTGGCAGGTTATCTGTCTCCCCGAGACTTCTTAGCTGGGCTTGCCTTTCGGGTTTTCCACTGTACCCAATATGTGCGCCATAGTTCCGACCCCCTGTACACTCCGGAGCCGTAAGTAACATCATGCCACATGGACAGAAAACGTTGGCATGTTTAAACGAGGCGCCTGTAAAGCAAAGGGGCTTAATAGACTGTTGTCTTTTGTCATCCAGGGACACCTGCCATGAGCTGCTGGGTCACGTCCCATTGCTAGCAGAGCCAAGCTTTGCCCAGTTTTCTCAGGAGATTGGTTTGGCATCACTTGGGGCCTCAGATGACTCCATCCAGAAATTGGCCACAGTAAGTGATAGTGCTGCTTGATAACGTCAGCCTGACCCATCTTAAAAAAGTACTGTATTTTCAAGTGGAAGGACATGAATGAACATTTCTTTTGATTTGTTTGATCGAGTTTGACTTCATTTTGTGTTTCAGTGCTATTTCTTTACAGTGGAGTTTGGCCTATGCAAACAGGAAGGGAAGCTACGGGCGTATGGAGCAGGTCTGCTTTCCTCCATCAGTGAACTGAAGGTAATGGCATTGTGGGGGATTTTAGAACAGCACTATGCAACTTTATATATACACATATAACTTCTGTGTGTGTGTGTGTGTGTGTGTGTGTGTGTGTGTGTGTGTGTGTGTGTGTGTGTGTGTGTGTGTGTGTGTGTGTGTGTGTGTGTGACTC
>OMKL01154282.1:15887-27042 GCA_900302295.1 Parasudis fraserbrunneri | reverse complement strand
TTTGGGGTGGACAGGGGGTGGACTGCCCTGACTGCTGAGTGGCTGGTCTAGGTTTAGACCTGCGCTCCCTTGACCATCGACCAGTCTTTCCACAATTGTGACATACATTCTGTCCTCTGTGCGGTGGGCCTCCGCGTCCCCTGCCATGTCGTTGCCACTATTCTTATTTCGCCAATTTCTATGCCCAACGTTCTGCTGAACTCCAGCCATTTGATGCATTGCCATAGCCATATTTTTTTGGGAAACTGGAAAAGCACCAGCAGCATCGTTCTCTCTCAACTGCTTACCAAATTCCTCAGTTGCCACGCCATGTAGGTTAGTGAGCAGAATTCTAACAGTTTGTGCATGTGGAAATGTACAGACTAGACATGTTACTATCATGGGGAAGGCCAGCATGTTCAACCCAAGAGCTGTGGAAGCGTTGCGAAAATTCAAACATTGTTTCATTGTTTTTCTGTTTACAATTGGCTGCATGGGTAATGTCTTATTTCTGCACATGTAATTTGGTAAGATAGGCCTGCAAATGTTTGAACATTTCAGAAACATGGTCAGGATCACACCACTTGTAGACCTTATCCCCCCTTTCTGTCTCACCGTCAAAACGTGAGTGTAACAGAGGCACATTCTCAATCAGGTCCTTGTCAGAGTTTGCTCAAGGATAAAACAATAGTCCTGTCCAGTTAACTGCATGTATTTACATGACTTCTTTAAATAGGAACAAAAGATAACAGGACTTTCTGCTGGGTCAGGAGCAGATATGAGACACACAGTGACATGAGAGCAGTGAAATCGGAGGTCTGATCATGGGCTGTCCAGTACCTAACATTACAAGCGGACCTGTGACATGTATCAGTTGTGGCTCATTCGTTTTTAGACCTGCTTCAGTATCTTGCCACTTAGACATTCAACCCGCCATTTTGATTTGCCCTCTTTGTTGCTATATGTCTCAGCTCCATGGGAGACCAATGAGGCTGAGGCTCATTGGTGAGCCGTACTTCGACCGCCACTCCCTCCTCGTTTTCCCCATCCCTAGTTGGAGCATCAGTGCTGACACCAGGGTCAGACTGGAGGGCATCGGTAGGACGGTGAGGAGATGTGGAACCAGCAGCCTCTCGGCTGGAGCGGGCGTGTTTGAGCTGCCAGTGGCAGCACCCTTATCTCTGTTATAGTTTACATATGGAGCGGCAACCAGTAGGCCCTAAGTAGAAACTGTAAGTGATACAGTATGCTCAGTCAGGGCCTTTGCATGTCACTGCGGTTAAGAAATGAGCACAGATGACACCTACATGGCACCACAATAGCTAAGTTATGGTAAAAACGGAGAATGCAGAGAGTTACATTTGGTAAGTGGTGAAAATAGTTCAAGAGAGAGTGCAAAGCGAAGCACAATTTAAAAGGTCGCTAATAATTACAGGGTTAATAGTTCAACTTTCTATAGGACTAGGTACATGTCAGAAACAACTCCTAACAAATACTGAATATTTTTGCTTGAATTTGATGATGTCTTGTTTAGCTGAAGTGGTAGAGCATGGCACTAACATTGCTAGAACTCGGGGTTCAATTGCCACTGCCAGCACAGCTAAATCATTTGATTTTTTCTACACTGAATTGTCACTGCACAATGGTTTACACACGCACACACACACACACACACACACACACACACACACACACACATACTTTCCAATATAGAATAGTGAGCTATATCTTCACGTGTAAATACACGGTACTGGCCACCGGTACAGCAGCATCCAAACATAACAAACACAACAGTTTCCTCCCACAGCAGTCAGAGAGTCTGTAATCTGGACATTGGGGTTCAGCCCATGACACGTTTTGGTTGCAGAGAAACCCACAAAGCAATGAAACAAATCCACACAGCAGACTCCTCCCTGTTTCAGATCTCAAGGCATGGTTACTCTTGTGTCGAGCGAACAGGATATATATATATATATTTTTTAATACAAATTAAAATCACATTTGTTTGTAAGTCTGGAGCATCAGGGAACCACTACGTCATGTCCCTGGCTGTGTTCCAGTCTCCAGTTCCCGGAATATCTGCCTGCATTGTGTTCTTTTTATTTAATTTTTAATTTTAATTTTTTTGAAAGTGGCAGTTAAGATCTTAACAAACTTAACTCGAACAGTGTGCGCTGTAGAGTGCAGCTCTCCGCCAGGTGGCTCATCGGGGGCCATGGGCGTAGCTGGTGTGGCCAACCTATACTATGCGCAATGTCATAGTGCAGTGGTTCCCAAATTTTCTTTTGACCAAAGCACCCTTGAAAATATGTCCCCCCCACCCCAATTTCAAAAGAAAAAGAAAAAATGCATGTTTTGCAACATGTCAGACCTGAAGCTATTAACAACACACCATCATTTTGTTTGTGGCATATTTAAAACTGATAAATGAGTCACACCATTTTCAGAATAAAATTCCATTGAACTAATTGATGCAATCCTGGACCTTATGAGCAAATAAGAATTTCAATTAAAATAATTAACACAGTAGATAAAATATTAAGAATATTCCAAATTAAACTATCATTTAGCATAGTTAAAAACACACACAGGCATATGATATTTACAAATAATAACTTACGCCTGCTTTTGAGGGGGAGAGAGAGAGAGAGAGAGAGAGAGAGTGAGATACTTGTGCAATGTGCTTTCCATCTCTCTCTCTCTCTCTCTCTCTCTCTCTCTCTCAAAAGCAGGCGTAAGTTATTATTTGTAAATATCATATGCCTGTGTGTGTTTTTAACATGTGCACGCATGTTGACAGGGCTCCTTGAGCAGGAGGGACATTCATCTCAACCTGGTAATGCTGCCCCTGTGTTGGATGCTGATGCTGTCCCAGCTGGTAATGCTGCCCCTGTGTTGGATGCTGATTCTGTCCCTGCTGTTGTTGCTATCCCTGTGTCCATGGAGGGTGCTGGCCTGAGTGGTGAGCACTCGGCGGCTGCTGGGGAGCAGATGTAGGAGCCAATGATGTTAAAGCTGATGCATCAGAACTGTTAAAGGAGGACTTCTCCAAAATGTTTGACACTCTTTGGGAGACTGGTAAGAACGTAACTATCTCTGGTCCCTTACCCTGTCTCAGTCGGGGGATATGAAGTATAGCCGCCTTCGCCAGCTACATCTTTGGCTGAAGGGATGCTGTGGGTACTGGGGCATTCCATGCGTTGACACTTTTACTCTCTTTAGTGACAGGTACAGTATGATTTGTACAATAAGGATGGAGTGCACCTGAATAGTGGAGCTAAGCTGCTCTCAATGAACATTCTTGGTATGCTACAATCACTCTTTTATTAGAAAAATCTCTGCATGCCTGTGAACTTATATCATTTATGTCCAAGCCCTACATTTGTACAGTTATTTCACCCCACTCAATCCTACCCCCATCTCAGGCTTGGGCAGTTGACTAGTCATAATGACAGTACTGTCCTACCAGCATCACTTCTAGCACCTCCACTCTTACCACCATTAGACATTCCCACCTGAATCACTGATAGATACCCTGGTCACAACTCAAACCGTGCTGTTGCCAGCTCAAACCGAATAACAATTCCACTATAGCCGTCTGTTGCTACCCCAACTTATGCTCCAAATAATGTACTCAAACCTACAGTTCATCTAAATAATCCACACGCTATTGTAAGGAGCATACTCCAACCTCAAAAGTTAGATCATTTAAAAATTCTGACATCTCAGGCAGACCCAGATATTTTAGTGTTAACCGAGTCCTGGCTTAAAAAATCTGATAGTGACTCCTCCATAGCATTAGACCAGTATAATGTATTTAGAATAGATAGGCTTGGAAGGGGGGTGGAGTGATTATGTATGTAAAATCGTGTTTTTCTGTCACTGTTTTGAATGCTAGTACTGTGCAGAAGTGGTTTGAATTTCTTGTTTTGAAGATAGATTTGGGGCCTAGTAATTTACTGAACGTAACTGGGGTTGTATAGACAGATCCTGAATCAGAACAGGCGAGTGAAGATACAGGGACAGCCAGTGAAACGTCCTGCCTAGCAAAGGTCTTTTTTCAATGGCTAAAGTACAACAACTAGACAATTAAATAAACTGTACATACTGTAAGCAGTCTGGTGCAGCCATGTGTTGGAGTGGAAGGGCTGTCCCCCTGGTTGCGGGCTTTCAGAGGCAGGGCAGAAAGAACAGAGCGAGCGAGTGCAGGTTACGCGTGTAACTATGGTTATATGATCGAACAAGAAATGCAATTCAAGTTTAAAGCTGCTCTATGTAGTTTTGGGAAAGAAGTTTGAACCTCTGAAAACTCAAGATAGTGTGATCTATCATTAGAACTGAGTTAATAAAGTGTCTCAAAAGGAAAACTGGATCACTGGAACACACTATGACCTAGAAAATGATCTGTGGTGACCCCAGCCACATTGCAATATAAAGAAGTATCTTTTAAGATATATGTTGGTCATGGATTCTAAAGGTTATTTCTTTGATTTGAGATAATTTCATATAATAACAAACAAGCATGTTTCTTCCCAAAACTAGCATTAAATTGGAAATTCAGAGGGGGGAAAAAATGCAAAAATAACTATCGATTTTGGAACCGTTTAGGAACCGGCATCGTTCTAAAGGAATCTAAATCAAACCGGAATCAAAACATTTCAAACAACTCCCCCTTCCCCTCGCCCTTGCCCCCGAGTACCTATCTGACCACCTCTATACCCTGTCGCGGAAGCTGCAGTCCTCAGACATGGGTCTGCTCTCTACCCCCCCACACCAAACTATGAAAATGTGGGATCAGAGCCTTCAGTGTGGCAGCCCCCCACCCTCTGGAGCTTGGTAACTTAAAAAAAAAAACATAATAAAAAATAATAATAATAATAAAAAAAATCAAGAATTGGCAGTTTTCCAGCTGGTGATTGAGGTTTGTGATTGTGGATGCTCATAGTATTTCTAGAGACTGAAATACTTTGATTGATGTGCATCGGACCAGTATCTATGGAGAAAAGGACAAAACATTACACAGACTGTACCTCCAACTCACAGTGTTCCTAACAACGTGTAAGAGTTGAAAATATTTGAATTAATAGACAATGTCTATTTTCTATAGCATGCCTGTTTGTTTTATTTTTGATCTACTTCATTTACAAGCGCATACTAAATGTTTATGTCGAAGGAAAGAAAGAGGGAAAGGTTGTATTCGCAGATTGGTCTTGATTTAATATTTTGAACAATGTAATTCATTTCATAGTTGATATCATAGGACATTGACATTCGATTGTTCTACCCTGTTTGCTCTACTCGGCTATGTTAGTAAATCCTGGGAGGGGTTTAGTTGCTCTGTGAGAGTAGATGGGACTTAGAGCAGGGAAAGAGGTGCTGCTGTGATGATCTGTGCCTTTGGGGACATCACTTAAGTTATGAGAACGAACCCACCAGTTTCCTTGGTGGTTATTTCTGCAGTACAAGTCACACCCACGACTATTACACAACTGCTGCAGTTTTACACAACATTATGAACGCAAATCAATTTTCAATTGTTTTTTTAAAATACAAATCAATTAGAGTTATTATTCAGTCCATATGTAATAGGCCATCAGTTGCAATATAGTAGCATTACCAAATCAGTCACGAATTGAAGGAAATTTTAATAATGAAATTTAATTTAGGTTAATGGTTCAGGAAATTCATCCAAATGTTTTGTGGTGTTTTTAATGAGTAGCTACAATTAGAAGCATTTTTACAGCTGTACAAGCCTACCCATTCACTACAGGTGTCTATCACTAGCGAAACCCTCGCCTGACATTATCCCGTTTTCACTTGCAAAATATTAAAGCTGCTACAAGGAGAATTTTCAACTAAATATATAATTGTCATATTGGTTGTGATACCTTCATATGATTACAGTAAAATCAGACCATTGCTGAAACAATTGATAGCCTAATTCTCCTGATACTACCACATTTCCCATAAACCCTGTTGCTTCCTGTTTTGCTGCCCCACAGCATGGGAAATGTTCATGAAACGTGAGAGGAGAAGCTGAGAAGCCTTGCTTACGGTGAATGTGAAGTTATTTTTGTTGATAAAGTTTTGTTTGGAAAGGCTTCCTTTGCGCCGTAATGCCCTCAGCATAATTCCCGTGGATCCAACCCGGACACCCACAAGATCAATAGAAAATAAAGGATATTGATGGACTTGTCACGGTCACGACAATTGTCTCATCGGTCTCAACATGTTTCTGCAGTAATCCTGCCAAGGTATGGACATTGAATTTACGATGATATATTGATGTCAAAACCTTCCTAGTGGCACCTTTAACAGCTGCCTCTAGCGACGCCTTTCTCTGCATCTCCCAAGAACACCACTTCGAATGACATTATGCTCCTTACACTAGATTTTGGAAGCACAGCTTTATTGCCTAACGTTACTTTAGCTAACCCTAACAAGTTTGCGTTTCGCCTAATTTAATTAACCTAGTTAGCGTGTGCAGATGCTATCCTGCACACATGATTAGGAGCTAAGGACACACAGCTACAACCACGGTACAGAGATGCTATGGACATACAAAGGACAATACGTTACAGAGGTAAGGACCATAGACTGTGAGGACATGTCATAGCAACAAATATCCAGCTTACAACATGGCCACTTGCCAAATGAAAACAAAGAGCATCTCTTACATCTCTTACATCTCTTATGTCGTATGTTTTGCATCCCAAACTACAAGGATTTTTATAGCTAGCTATTTGGTTAGCCAGATTTTACTCATGACACTTTTAGGATATGACTAATCCCTGGAACATAATATCTACTTGTTGATCCCAGGTCATTTGACTATATTAAGGAACAGGCAGGCAGAAACACCTGCCCACGACCTGTGTGTGATGTCATCAGCCTGTGTTTCCTCCATATAATATTTTTTATTTTACATAAAAATATTTTAAAATCTTGATCTTTTCCATTGTTCAGTATTGGGTCAGCCGTGACATGGGAGACAGTTTTGATTTAAAAAAAAAAAGCTCAGAAATCACTTCAGTGGGACTATAAAAAAGATGTGTTGAAATAACATAATATGTCCCCAACTACTCCCCTTACAGATGTGTTTAACAAAATTAATAAATTACATACTAGCTTAAATTTGTATTACTATTAATTGTGTTTTTTCAACACAAATCTTGTGTTATTTCAAAACACCTCTTCAAGAGTGTGTAACTAGCATATACTGAAGGTAAATACAGTATATATCCCCAGGCGCCGCACTGTGGCTGCCCACTGCTCCTTAGGATGGGTCAAATGCAGAGAACACATTTCAGTTGCCTTGTGTAATTGACAAATAAAGTAATCTTCTTCTTCTTCTATATTAAAGACACTTAAATATCTTTACAGGGGCAATTTCTCAAATACAAATTAAGTACAAATTAAAGGGATACTCCACTCATTTTATGAAGCTCCTCTGATTTATGATAAACTGGGAGTTATTTCAGTCCATCCTAAAAGCTATTGCAACAAGACAGATGGGTAGAATACATGACACGTTAATGTCCTCACAAGTGCCTTTGATTATTATTTTTTGGTTGTTTGCTTTGTGCATTGTTGACAATAAATGAGCAAACTTCCCATTCTGTGTGCGTACAATTCCAAATTTAGACTGTAAGGACTGAGAAAATGTGACTGGACCTGAGTTTGAGAAACACTGGTGTATAGACCGAGTAGACCTAGCTCACATCCCCACCTAATGTTGTTGATTAGGACCAGTTCCTTGCTGTCTTGGGCTGCGGTTCATTTCATTTACACTGTCTGACCACTAGAGGGAAGCATGATCCTTTAAATCAGACAGTGAAAAGTCAGGCCCCTGTTACTCCACTTGGACCACCCTTGAAGTAATAACTAGTTCAGGTTCTCTCCACAGCCTGGATAAACACTCTAAACTGATGATACAGCGAGTGTATGATGAGCGGTGTTTCTTAAAACCTTAAACCAGGCCTTCCTAACCTTGGGTCCCCTGCAGGGATGTAGTGGGAAGGTAAACCCACCTAAACTAAGTTTACCCACCTTTTTTTATTTGTAAAATAGAGTTGACCCACCTTTATAAAGCTGATATCAATCTTTCAATCTTTCTAGATTATTATGAATAGAATCACATCAATGCAAGTTACATAAAGAGTATATATACAATATTTGTATGTATATTCGTGATTATTGTCGATATGTGATCATTGACTGAAGTTCATAGTTTACCCATCTCAATTACTGTATCACTGGTAGGTACACTGATACCATATAACACTGTGTCCATATAATTTGTGTCCCCCTGAGTTTGTGGACTTACCTAGAAAACACGAATAGCATCATGTGACGAACATACAGTTTGTGTGTTTTGAATGTTAATGACACACAGGACATTTCCTGACCTCAGTTCCTGGTCTGATGTGTCAGGCTAGGGTCACCCGGAGTACTTTACAGGCTTGTTTCTGGTCAATTCCCACATACTAGTAAATCTGTTCTGATCTGTTTTTTTTTGTTTTGTTTTTACCTGTATATTCTGAAAGAGTTTGATTTGAAAATGAAAATATGCAATTTTGAACTCTTATCCCATTATTAACCAAAATATAGATCTGTTAACAAACAATACCAGTGTAAACAAACCCATTACAGCCACAAAATCCAGCAAATACAATCAAAAAGTAATTAATTGTTAGTCCTTGTATCAAGAAAATAAACTAGAAAATGAAAACATGTCTTGTTTGCTATATCATATTTTCGGTGGTGGGGCTACCCATTTGTTTACATTTGGTCATGGTCACCCCAGCCTAGGGTCTAGCCTAGGGTAGAGCAGGTTCCTGGCCTGTGTCTGGTCGGTTCTTGCATAACTTTTATCGTTGAATGAGCCTGGGTCCCGACGCGAGATGACACCGTTCAGTTTCGGTCCTGGTGCAGAACGGGTTTTTACGAACACTTGAAGGACAAGCACTTCGTCTTGTCGCTTCTCTCGCATAATAAGCCAGGTAGACTGAGAGGGGCCAGGCGTTGCCCCTGCACACAGGTCAAACATCAGCCCGAGCACACGGGGTGGACAGGGAAGCATGGATGTGCTGATATACTGCCCAGTAACCCACCTGTGACCTCCTCGGCTCCAGTTCTACCGTCATACCACCGCGGGGCTGTAGCTCAATAATGACAACTGGTGACATTTTAAACACAATACAGTTATGGGAGAGATGTGTGCGTGGGTCACAAACTTAAGATTTACTGGTGGTCCAATCTCAACACAGCCTGAAGGTACAGGTTCATTATTAACAATATTAGCCTGGTTGCCACAACAGGGCCAAGCAAGGCTGGCCAGGGCTTATACTTCTCATCTGGATTTTCCCCAAAACAACTTTTGTATGATACATTATTATTTGTCGTGGTAATAGTAGTAGTAGTAGTAGTAGTAGTAGTAGTAGTAGTAGTAGTAGTAGTAGTAGTAGCAGTAGTAGTAGTAGAAGTAGTAGTAGCAGCAGTAGTGGTAGGCTACAGTGCTACTACAAATATATATTTATATATTTGAAATCATAATGATAGCCATGTCCCCATCAAACCCAGGAGAACTGGGCCTGAATTCAGACCAATCAGAGAGTCTACAGGGAAGGGATTGTCCAAATTTTTTTTCTCTCTCCCTCCAGGATTTTAGATTGTATGCTTATGAAACCTACCTGGATTTGATCCTGGGTCACCCACGTGGGAAACCAAACATCTACCGGTCAGCCAAAGGGGAACATTTCCTGGCCAAGGGAGATATTAGGCTTTCTAGGCTTCAGACCAAGGAAGATATTAGGCTTTCTAGGCTTCAGACCAAGGGAGATATTAGGCGCACTAGGCTTCAGGCAGGGCTACTCTGCTACACTCACCACTCACCCCCCTTTCACTTCCCACTGAGGGGAAACCCGCACCGCTGAAACCCTCCTGGATTCAAACCGGGGTCTCCGGAATGGGAAACCAAACATCTACCGGTCAGCCAAAGGGAACCCCCCCCCCGCCCAAGGGAGCCCAAGTAAATTTAGTATACCTTTAATGTATTCAGAAAGTAGATTAAGTTGTGTTAAATGTACAATCTGTAATGTCATCAAACAGCAACCTCAAAGATGACAACATGGTACTGCGCTTTGTTTACCATTTTTGTTTTTGTCTGATGTGTGGATTGGATTTCAGTGGGTATTGAGGGGTTACTACTGCTGGCCACACCTCAGGCTCTACCAAGAGAGGTCTGGAGAAATTCACAGTATAATAAGTTACTAAACTCCAACCCTCTGTTGCCTAGAGGTCGCTGTTTGATGGCATTAGAGATTATACCTTTAAATTGAAACCACTTAAGTTGTACTTGGTGTATTAAAAGTTGCACTTAAGATGTACTTAAAGATATTGAAATTATACCCTTTATGTATTTTTTTGTTACTTTTGCTTACCAAAATAGTACACTTTAAGTTGTTTTTTTTACAACTTAAGTTTTTTTTAAGTGTACTTAGATTATACTTATAGCATATCAATGACTATCATTCTAAACATGTGCTTTGAATTAGGACATGAAAGCACATAAGAAGTACCAAAATTACATTGCAAGTATACTCAAAAAAGTATATATGGGTAGAAACTTTTAACACAGTTAATAGACAAGCCATTACCATGACCCAGGCATCACATTCTCACGCATGTCACACAACCTCGGCGTGTGATACTCACACACAGACAACCTTACGTGTGTGTCTGAGATGCACTGTCTGTGACCCTCAGCGCTATCCGTAGTCCCCGTAGTTAACTGTGTAGGTTTGCTGCCGGAGATCAAACCCGGGGCTCTACAGTGGTAGGTGAGTGCTTTTACCTCCACACTACCCAGACATACTTTTGAGACAGCCTCACGTTAACCATAACCCTAACCTTAAAGAGGCAGTTCACCCAAAATTCAAAATAACATATTTCCCCCTTACCCAGTTTTGGAGATATCTGCTGTAGAGATGTCTGTCACTCCAATACAATGGAGCTGAATGGCAGAAATCATGACCCGGTTACTCAAGATAATCCATAATCCACCTTGTGAGCCGTTTTCATGTAGGAACTATTTTCTACTGAAGGACATCCCCATTCATTACTATGGTAGATGGTTAGATGGCACTCCGGGTAAGGGGTGCACACCACACCACAC
>OMKL01154282.1:0-14289 GCA_900302295.1 Parasudis fraserbrunneri | reverse complement strand
AGTACACATTACAACAGCAGTGGTAAGCTATAGTAGGCTATGCTCTCATCCAAGCCAAGGTTACTCATCTTGAGTCTGAAGACTTGTCTCCCATGGGAGATATGGGTCTGTTGATTATACTTGGCGGGCCCTTGTTCCAAATGAATCACATCGTCAAATGCCTCTGGCTCGTCCATCCTTTGCACTGGGTCAAAAACCCGGGCTAAACACTGTGTGGGTGATGAGGATGAGGTTAATTGAAGTATAGGAAAAAAAGACGATTTCTCCATTTCTCTGTGTTACCAAGGCAATGGGGCTGTCAGTGTGTGCACAGGGGCTTTTATAGACCTTCTGACAACGTAAACCATTGTAAATGGTCCCCAGTTTTATTTCCTGTCGCAATGTTTGCTAATACAATGGCTCACGGGAAATAAACTTGGGCCTAAGCTGTTCCCCTAGCAAAGGAAATTCTTCGGAAAAGGTCTACATTGAAGTTTAGGTCCATGCGTGCGAGGCTTATTTACAGTGGGGAGAGCTGTTAGCTAGTGCGGAGGAACAGAGAAATCGTGTTTTTCCTACCGGTATACTTTGAGAAATAAACAATGTCATCTCATTAATGTGCCGCTTTCAGACCAAAGGGAGAGCTAACTTGCATAGCGTTCCATGGGTCTGACGCATCAGGCTATGTCCACACATGAAACGGTGCCCATTTCCATGGCGGCAGCATTATCAAAATCCGAAGGCAGCCATCTTATGCACCAACAGAGATCATCATGATTCACATAGAAATACATGACGAGGATGGGACAAAGCCCCAACGTTCTCACAGTAGAAGTTTTGCACCGGGAGACAACGCTACTGTATGTCTGACATGTGATTTGTCATGCGGTGGTATAGGCGAAGCTATTTTTTTTTTGGAACAGTTTCATGACGACACTGACCCATCCTGGGTCTTATCAGTCTAGGGTCGGGACCCAAAATGGGTCCCAGGCCTGTCTCTGGTGGCTCTCCACATGATAAGGGTAGTATATTTTAATGACTGGGTCCCAGGGAGAGATTAATTTACCCAGTTTGGGTTCCAAGTAAGAAAAGTTGAAGAACCGCTGTTCTAGAATCTACTCTAGATGATTCACCAGGAAGTGATCTTTCTATTCATTCCGACACTGTGGACGTAATATTCAGGATTCTTGAAGTCATGCAGTGGCGCCCTCTGCAGTTCTGAAAGTGTTCCTGTTGGCCCATTTGTCATGGAAAAAGAGGAATGTCTGCTCCTTATATCCCCGAACGGCCGCGTCGAATAGCTTTCATTCAAATCTCTTCAAATTTGCGGTGCATATTTATGACCCCTAGAGGATGAACCCTATTGATTTTGGAGACCCCACACCATCTCCTCTAGTGTCATCATCGGGCCAAACATTTGTGTATCTCCTGATCCGATTTCCATCAAACTTGACAAATATATTTGCCTTACCATAGCAAGGAGGCCTGTGAAGTGCTGAGTCATCTGGCCTCAATTCTCATGAAACTAAAAACATTAACTACTCCTCAATGGCTCGAATTAGGGGCATGGCTACAAAAGGTGGATTGAGAATTTGGGCCGTTCAGGGATATATATACCCACTGTCTGGCACCGACAGCACATGTCTAGTTGTTTATTTGCTCCCAAATGTAATTTATACAGGTGAAATAACTCTTCAACCAAACTGTTATTATCTATACTACTGTAATCTCCATTAATCCATGTAGTTATTTCTAGGAATGTGCAGTTCAGTTTGTCGTTGGGTGGTCTGAAGGAACAACTGAGGCTTCTGGCACACTTCTAAGGAACTTGTTCAAGCATCTTCAAGCTAGGCTAATTTGGCTAGGCCCATCCTCCTTGCAGAAACGCTGCAGAAACGGATTCATTTTTAAAATGTGTCAGCATTGTCAACACAGAACCACGGCAGACCCCGGCAGGTTTTGCTGTGGTACTTTACTGAGATGTTAAAAACAAACATTCAAATGTGGGATTAATATTGCAAACGTTGCGCAACAGATTATCTGTTTATATGGTGCAGGTTCTTGATCATGAATGTAATATTGGAATAATGATGGAAAGATGCAGAACGCACACACATGCATCTAACAAGGAGAAGTAAGCCCGGTCTCTGTCACGCTCAATTCAAAAGTGAAAGTAAAAGGTAGGCAAATGGTGGGCAATGTGGCAATTTGAACATGACATTACAAGTAATATGCCAGTAATTTTTCTATAAATGTTTGCCTATAATAGTCTAATACTAAATGGGTTTTGGCAATGCAGCATCATGAGCAGAATGGAGTGAATTTGAGCAGCCTTGAGCTGTTTGAGTGACAGATGAATGTGCTCTTTGCTCATGTTAAATTAAAAGCCGTGCTCCCCGCGCCGCTACTACTCCACTCTGCTCACAGGCGCCGGTGTGCTTTCTGCTCTGTGCCTCGCCTACCTTTTGGGAAGCCACCTGCGTGTAATGTTTGAAAATGAGGCAAGTACCGTACATAAAAGAAAAAGCATCTCCCACCATTTTTAAACACAAAGACTGTGAAGGGATACGAGCTGAAAATGTCACAAATAAACAGAACCAGAAGCCTAGAAGTTTTCTGACATGCATGTGTGAATAAAGACTAATAAAGCCAAAATGGGCATAGCTTTAGGTTTATATATATGTAATAAATATAGGTTCTATATCCTGTGGTAATGGTTTTGAAATATTGATTGATTATATGGTTTTGAAAATATTCTTGAGACTCTCGCCCATTTACTGTAATGTGTGATTCAGCTGACAGACTGCAGGTCTATCCCTGCTGTGTGACACAAGCCAAGCCAAAGGGCACGTGGCAGAGCTATATAAGCAAGCCAGAGCACATCTGTCTGTTTACACTCCCCACGTTCCGCTTTTTGTTATTTCGAATGTCCACATGTTTAAAATCCAAACAGACTGTGAAGATCAGAGAACATTTCATAGACTGATCTTGTCAGAATCGTCATGCCATTGGAAAAGGCGTCACACACTAGGTAATGAACCGGGCATCACACACGACCCTGGCTTGAGATCCCCCGCACCTCGAAACACTTTTATTTGGATTGGCAGGACATACAGTAGGGTAGGCCCCGCCCCGCCCCCTGAGGCCCGGGACCAGGCCACGGTAGGACAGTTCAGGTCCACTTACACTTGACAAGGCTTTTTAATTCATTTTCTTGAAGCTTGCTACATTGCAGGCTACATTGCTGCCCATGGCACCTAACAAGCCTACAAAACAATGCAAGCTCAGGGAGAGTTGAAGTGTTGTTTTAATTACGCTAGACCCCCTCCTAGTGGCTGAAATTGAAAATTGACCGACAGTCATAAGGGAGCAATTCATGCTACATGGTTATTATTTCAGAGTTTGTTTAAACATGGAGGATAAGAGAAAATGGCAGCAAAACTACATTTCTTCCAGCAAGGTCACTTTTGGCACATTTGTGTCGTTCATTTTTTATGCACCAGAAATGAGATTCTAGCCTTTCACGGTTTTCTCAGAAGAGCTCATATGGGCAATTTCACCGTGCTTCATGCATCACTGTTGGGAGGGTTTTCTCTTGGTAAGCCCAATTCGGCCCAACTCTATTTTTATATATCATATTTAACTATGTAAGTTGCATAGTGCAGACTTTATTTTATCTAATAGATTAATAAATTAACTTGATCCCCGCAAATCACTTGTTTTTTTTTACGACCTATCCAACCTACTACCCACAAAACCTACTTATTTCCAGGGAGGCTCTTAGATGGTATTTAGTGTACCAGTGACATGAAGACAAGCTCCCTTGACAGCTGCTGACAAAGACGGGCTGAATGGTGTGTGTGTGTGTGTGTGTGGAGGGGGGGTGGTGTAGTAGTATTGAGAGCTGTAATGACTGTGGACAGCTCTGGCCTCTGGCCATGCATATGGGCCCTCAGAGGGCCACTCTACCTTGTCAGAGATCAGGCCTCCCCTCAAGGACAAAGGGACAAGCTTTGTGTGTGTGTGCGCATGCATTGTAAATACATTTGAGCTGCTCTGACAGCCGTAATAATGGTGTGATTATGATGTTTATGAGAGTAGTCTTTGCGGGTATTTGTGTGTCCGTTTGCATGTAAGAGTGAGAAACAGAGCAAATCCATTGTGGAACTGTGGCGTCCCTGAATTCAATGTACCACTGTACACAAATGTATGATTGTATCCAAGTCACATAGGATGTCATTAGCTCCTATTGTGATCACTTTACCTTGTAGGGAGAAAGTGAATTGCTTCCCTTAAATGGAAACTCCATTGCAAAACACCATTTGGGTCATTTGTAGAATGTGATTCAGCCGTACAAATATATGCATTAAAACAGATTCAAGTAGCCGGTAGATGACGCACCAGATATCATTTTAGTGGATGATGGGAGGATGGTAAAATGAGGCCGGCAGAAAATACCAGTAACGGCAGAAGTTTAAATATTTAACACAAAACGTATCCTCCACGGCAGAATTTACAATCACACGTTACGTGACTGCCATGTACATGAAGAAAACATGATGGGCTATATCTGGACAACATGAAGCTAATAACTTTGGTGCAACAACACCTAGAATTATGATAGGATATGAGCTTGAAATCCTACTGAGATGTTGCTAGAAAAGCTTTCATACGGTAGTCGATTAGCACAGAGCTGGGCTGAACATCAGGAAATATATGAACGTTTATTCAACTATATTATCGAACTAGCGGTAGCAGATAACTAGCTTGGTCAAAGAGCAAACTTACCACACGACTAGCTAATGCTAGCTATCTTGCTGGTAAACAATACCAACATCACCATAGTGAAAGAGTGTAGAGACCCCTGGGATAGTACTGAGCTTGGTACTCATACCAGGGGCCTGGAGACCCTCTCTTGTTTTTCTTTTTCTTCTGTTTCGTTTGTTTTTTCACTTTTGCAGTGAATACAAAATAGTAGTCACATTTTTTTCTGACCTCACACTGACCTCAGGCCGCAGGGTGGTGCAGAGGTGGTGTTGGTGGGTGCCTGCGGTGAAACGAGCACAAGACGACAAAGGCAAGAGGGTTGAGTCTTTTATATGTAAACACGGTGGAATCGGATTGGCAGGGGACAACTCGAGGGAGGAGATGAAACGGTGTAAGAGGATCGTATGATTGGTTAAGAATGACATGAGAGCAGAGAGAGGTGCAGTCTCACAGTTGAACGTTCGTTTTGGAACTCCCTATTTGAATTGAACTAAGTAGGAGTGATGTAAACGTGATATTTGATATTCACTCTCTCCTATTTAGTGGATTCAACAACGACAACAAAAATCCAACGCAAAAAGGTTACTTGAAAATGAGTTGAGACAACTTAAGTTTTTTTTTTTTTTTCGTAAGTTGTCCCAACTTATATTTTCAAGAAACCTTTTTGCATTGGCTGAATTTATGATTTTTTTTTTTGCAGTGTATATTAAGAGGTAGGGGGAGATAAATTGCAGGCAGAGAGATAAATGTGCTGATGGTCTTCGGTTGCCTTGCTGCTCCTGCTCCTGAGTCATTTCAACAATGTTGGCCATTCAGCAGCACTGTTATGGATTTTAGCAGTGTGAGGATTTGGATGCCAGATGTCCTGCTGACTCGTCAGTGAACGTGCACGTGTGTGTGTGTGTGTGTGTGTGTATGTGTTGTGGTGTGGATGTCCTTGTGCATGTGCGTGCGTGCATCCTGCTGAGTATGTTTAATGCGTGTTTGTACTTGTACATGTGGGCCTGTCTGCATGCATTCATATAATGTATTATAGCTGCAGTAGTACTGTCGAGAGTTCTAATATATTTCGGAGAACCGTGCGCTTCCCAGAACTTTTCTTGTGAAGAGGTGAACTGACTAGAGGAGAGTTATGTAACAAAATGCAGGCAATTCAAAGTTTTTTTCCATTTTGTTCTGTTACATTGTTTATCTTAGGAACATTTGATTAATTTCTCCCATAGCTTTATAGTGACCCCAATCATTCACATAGCCCTTTGTAGAGCCCGACAGATATATCGGTCGGCCGATATATCAGGCCGATATTTGCACTTTTGGACCATATCTGTATCGGTAGTCAAGGATGACATGTGGGCGATATGGAAGACCGATAACTGGTGCACAATCCTCATAGAAAAGGTCTATTTTCATTCCAGCTGAAAAATTCACTATCGGCAGCCATATCGGTAATTGGTTGATTTTTTTCCCCCTTTAAAATCGGTATCTCATATCGGTCAAGGTTCTAGCCCTTTGCTGCAAGTCAGTTACCACATCTGTCAACAAGGGGTGACTCTAACACAGCACACTGCCCAACCTAGACAAATGAAAATCTTCATTAAGATTTAGGTCTGACGTTGCTAAAACGCAAGTTAATTATTCGCAACGGTGTGCTGACCCCTGCATTTATTCTCTTGACTAATTTGGGTTTCGAGCACCCAAGCCTATGTTGATCGATATTGAGGGGTTGAGCATGGTACCACTCCTGCTGGGTAAGGAAGGTCACTGGAAAATGTGAAACTGACCAGCGGATGTGGTTTCGTGTTAATATGCAGTGTGGGTACTATCATAGTGACTGGGTGAGACACACACCAGATGGTATTCTTGTACCTCTGCTTGACATCCTCATGGTGCATTATACATTACAATCCCTGAAATAGCTACGAGTATCACACACACACACACACACACTACTCATCTGAAACTTCAGTCAGACACATTTGACCCTGGTCCAGCCTATAGCTATGGTACCAGAACATCCTTCAATGACTCAAATCCGTTTTCACCATTTACCCCTAGACTATATCTGTACTCGTGGCCCGTGATGTTCTGCACGCAGTACAGTTGGGTGAAAGGTTCAGTTTGTTTAAAGATCCTCTCCAGTCAAATACTTTTTTTTTTTTTTTTTATGGTTAACTCCTCTTGATATTTGTGCAGAATTTGTCACCAGAGCGCCTCTTTCACATTCTTGACACCTTTAGATTTAGCATACACAGAAAGCTGAGTAGGTATTGACATGTCTTGAAAGAATCTAAGCTGCCGACTAGGAATTCCCGGTAAATATCAACGGATGCTTGTTGCCAATTTGCATATTCATAGATCCTTGCATTCTCAATGAGGGTAAAGGTGTAGAGATGCTGCTAAGCCATTTTCACTTGTTTACTGAACAATTTGTTTGAAAAAGAAAAGCTACACTACCTTTTCCAGAAATAACGGAAGTGCCAGCCTCTCCATTTACAATAATTCATGCACGAGATTTGGAGAAAAATGTAAAATAGTAAAGTTACAAAAATTTAAAAATCAGCGTGGCTTTAGAAAAATATATTTTGTATGTGTTGGTGTCTGATATATCAGATAGAGGCTTTAAGCAGGTCCATAATTAAGCCCCACTCACAGTTGGAGGGTTGGAGATTGTGTTAGTATTTGATTTAGATTTAGTTTGTAACTAATTTATACAAAATAAATGATCAAACATCGACCATACATGATAAATAGCACTTAAATAACCCATTAACTAGTATTTTATGCAAGTACTAGTTTCTCCTCTGAGAGCACGAGTGGGGAGACATTTCAGTTTTAAATTGATTTTGGTCTCTTTGACCCTTGAGATTCTCCGGGAGAGCATTCCAGTCTCCAATGGCACTGAAGTGGAAGGTCGAAGCTCCGACACATTGCTGTTATTGACAATTTTCTGGACGTGATTTAAGTCTAAGGAATTCCACTTGATCTTCCACCTTCAGCAGACCAAGGCTGGAGAGCTCCCTCTGACTAGGGCCCGCTTCTTTAATAAATCTGACCATATTGTTTTGTATCACCTGGAGCTTTTGCTTTCGCGAAGCCCAGTGTACCAGGCGGGAGAGGTAGAGTCAAACAGACATTGAATTAGGGCAGAACAGAGTAGCTTTCAGTTGTTGAGAGTCAAGCACTTTCCTTGTTGGTACAAAAACCATAGCCTCGCGTTTATTCTCTGAATAGCACTTTTGGCAATATCATCACATGAGACAAACTGATCTATAACTATACTTAAATACTTCACACTGCACTTGGACTCAATCATATGTCCATTGGAAGTTATTTTAAAATCCTTAGTGTTCATCAGTTTACTTTGAGACTCAGACAGAATGCACTCTGTTTTTTCTAAATGTAGAGATGATTATTGTTGACTAGCCAGTCCCACCATGAATCCATTGTATTCCCTACTTTATTGGAAATAACAACAGGATCATGACGTGAAAAAACAAAAGCACCATCTGTGTAAAGCAGCAATTTACAATCTGTGTCTATACTGATAGCCATGCCATTAATGTAACATAAAAAGAGCTACCCTGTGGCATCCCGCAAGATACATCCAGCGACTCGGAGCTAGCTTGATCAACATTAACTCAGTTTTCTATTTGACAGGTACGAACATAGCCATTCAACCGACTCTATTCCCATCAAGTTTTTCGCATAGTATGTGGTTATCGACCTTGACTTTTTCAAGTCAAATCAAAACCATTCCAGAATACAGTCCCTTAGGATGTAGGACTGAACTTAGGATACATATTGGTCTATAATTCTCAACATTTACCCTACTCTTTTTCTTGTACATTGGTTTTAGTTTTGCTATTTTCATTTAATCCGGTATAGTGTTACTACTCATCGATAAATTGATCAAATTTGTGATGGGGGACTGCAAGCACAGGTGCCCTGTCCTGAAGGAATTTGGATGGTATGTACGAGTTAAGGGTTTTCAGTTCCTTTATTACAAATAATTCCACACTTACTGATTGAACTTGGTGATATGTTTTGAACTGTAAAATCACTGATCTTACTGGAGTTATAAGTAAACTGATTCTTAGAGGGTGGAAGCTTGTTAATCAGGGAGGTGGTATCTTGTGTCATGGTCTCAGACAGGACTTAACCCTTTACTGCATTATCATGAGAAGCATAGAAAAGAAACATAACAAACATTAACTTGTATAACTTAAAATGGCTTATAATTAATTTGTTGTGTGTATGTATGTATGTGTATATATATATATATATATATATATGTGTGTGTATATAAACCTATTTTAGGTATGCACTTGGTAAGTTGTTGCCAAATGGAAAATGCTATATATATGGAATTAGGTTTATTATGCTATTCAATTCAGGCCTTTGAGAATTTCCAGGTAGATCTTATTTCCCTCTCATAAATTGTTATCAAACTATTGATATTGCAATGACATCTTTCTCAAAATCAGATATTATCAAGTTTTTCCCAATACTTTTGTCTAATTCTGTAATGTTTCTTTGAACTGCAGCATATTCAATCCCAGTCAGTCATTTTGGCAACACCATACATTAAAAGTGTTTTAAAAAATGACTCTTCTCCAACTAACCACACTGAAAGATACGTATGGCTTCCTTCGAACACTTACCGGTATAAAGGCAAAAACACTTTTAAGGTTCCAATATGGATTCACTTTTAGTTTTCAATGTATTTATACGTCTATTGATCTGAGGACTGGGGAGGAAATGAAGGCACCGTGCTGTTGTGTTCCACTTGACAAGTGCAAGGTATTTAGAGAAGGCATAAACAGCTTTCGGGCTATTTTCCACGGCAATGTTGCCTCTGGTGAGATTGGAATGGGTAACTTCCAATTGTAGCCTCAATAAAAGTGGCCCATTAGAACGTTTGCATTACAGCGTTGATTCCGTGTAAACCTAACTCTTTGGATAGATGGTTAAGTTACAAAGCGGTGGGGGGAACATTATCCTAACAATTATATTTAAGAGGACGGCATATATGTTACCTTGAATCCCACTTCACCTCGGTAGAACATCCGCGCTAACTGAGCACATTACCTCTGTACGAGTTCCGGGTGCGGTGAACCGCAGACAACAGCTGTGCCCGAGAGTGAACCTCTCCATTCATTTCCATGGTTGGAGAATCCAGTCGGAAAATCATCCTTCTTGCACGTACAGTAGATGAGCCATGGCGACAAAAGATCCCATATTCAAAGGAATTATTTCACGTTCTGTTGCGTATTCTTTCCTCAACCAGGAGAGACATTCTGTAACATGACTCCGGGTCCATGGGAACAATATACATTTTATACAGTCTTACAATATACGGTGTGCAGAGATTACTTTAGAAATGGAGAGGAAACTATTGGCCGAGCACATTTACATGTAGCAGAAACGCGTCCTTTGCATTTACCTCATACTAACTACTACGAGGAGCAGCCACATTCCAGCACCGAGGATACAACTCCTGTTTCAATGCCAGTGCCTTGCTCGAGGGCTGTGGCAGGAGCATGTACCTAGCGTGCATGTCTTTTCTGGTGTGGGAGGAAACCGGAGTACTACGCGGAAACTACATTTGGCACCCAGGCAGACCAGGCTGAAAATACCTAAAGCCCCAATATAAAATGACTGTTTACTATTTATGTAAATGTGGAGTATATTCATATACATTCTTTGAAGAGTTTGATCTGTGGATGGGAAATCATCTATGCTACTCCAATATTTACCAACATAAACAAACCTTTTACAGCCACAGAATAAAGAAAACACAATTTTAAAAACTCATGTTTACCTGTTGGCTGGTGTTTGTCCTTGCAAAAGCTGAGTCAATCAACTAGAGAATAAAAACATGTCTCCATTGCCTATTTTCTTTTTTGGTAGTGGGGCTACCATTTGTTTTTATGTCTGGATCACTAATTGGGCTTTTCAACCATTTCATGTCAAGAAAAATCTCCCAAGACAATAAGATAGAAAGAAAACAACAACAAAAAAACAAACTCACAGGTAACAAGAGAAAAGAAACCACACAGGAACTTTCTCAAATCAGGTTGTGTTTTATTTAAAAAATAGTGTTCAACTCCTCTGTGATCCCTCACAACAACACCACAATGAAAACGCTTGAGAGTATAACAAGTGACTTCCAGACATTTTGGATAAAAGCGTTCCAGGAGAAAACAGCACATCATTTTCTGAGTGTGCTATGTTAAATACCTTCGTAAAGTTAGAATGTTTTTTTTGTGCCATTTATGTTTTTAACATACCAATTCATTGTACAATACACTAACAAAACCCACTACAAAACTGAGATCTACAAACAATGCCATAGCATAGTGGTTGTCTCCCCCCCCAGCTAAAAGCCACACTGTACGTTCATACACAACACAAAGGGAAATATTGTCTCGCTTTGTGAGTTTGGTCTCAACAGTGGCATTGTTGACAAAACGCGACCATCTCTAAATGTAACCTATTCCAATATCTATAGGCTACAGAACATTCAGAGCATTCTATTTTATATTCACTGTGAAGATATACCTGTATTTGCTCCATCGTGCGAATGGCGAATTTCTTGCTCAAGTCAACTCGAGCGAATACCGCTCCACCCAGGGGCGAAGCTACGTCTCTTCGCCCTCCGTTTCACGCCTTTCAATTGACTTCGAATGCGTCCACTCCGCCTCTCAATTTCGTTTCGTGTTGTATTTGAATGTACAAGTCGTGAGTCGTGGAGACATGGCGATGTGAATGAGTCACACACCTCACAAGTTTATATTGGTGGTCACATGTACGAAAGACAAAATGCATGTCCACGCGAAAACCAAGGAAACGCGATCAAAATGGTGTGAGCTTATAAAGAGTTAGAAAGGTTGTGAACTGTATAAGAACTGTTCTTTTTTTCTTTTTTTTTCTTACATTATCTCAAAGAGATCGTTTGTAAAGTAGCTTTAAGAAGCGAAGGGGCTTTTTTATTTATTTATAGAAAGTACTTTTAATTTGACGTTAGATTTGTATTTGTTTTTTTTTGTTTTGTTTTTATAATGCTTATAGAAAAAAAAAAAATTTGAAGTTTATATTCATAAACCTTGAACCTCCCACGGCAAAACAATTCCTAACCAGATTTTGACCTGACGTACGCATGTCATGTGTGAAGCATGCAAGCCAATATCATTCTGCACACAGTGCATTTCATTGCGATACACAGCATGAAAAGCCTAAGTCTAATTCAGCTATTTCAAGCTGGGAAATTTATATTTGTTCATGTACAATCAGACCCCATTTGATGCTTATCATTTTTCAAGTTGCTCAATCATATTCATTTTAGATATATATATTTATATAATATTAAAAAAAATATTAACACCACTTGAAAAAAGTGTTGAGGTAAAGATGAAATACAAGTAAAATCTTTTTAAATAACCGCAATGTGTTTTTTGTTATTTTTTGTTTGTTTTTTAACTGTTTACTGTGGATTGGGACCTAGCACTTATGAATGTGGGTCCTTCACTCCAGCTACCTTGCATATAAAAAAAAAAGGGCTACAAGAAAGCGTATAGCTACGTTAAATAAACACATAAACAGACATTTAAACACAACATTTGGAACACTCTGTAAATGTGTCATACACGAAATGGGTTTACGTGCACATTCCTATTCCAGCCGTGACCTCATATCTTGCTTAAGGTCTTAGATGAGATAAGGTGTTGATATGCATTTTCATATCCCGATTACGAGTATGTGCGTAAAAAGGAATGTTGCGAGTATTACTGTGGAAATGGAACTCTCACACACACTACATAACGTGTGTCGGCAGCGATGGCCTAACAGTTAAGAGAAGCAGGCTTGTGACAGAAAGGACGCTGGTTCAATCCCCCGGACCAGCAGGAAAAATCTGGATGGGGGAGTGAATAAGAAAACATTCTCCCGTCCCTCAATATCAACCACTGAAGTGCCCTTGAGCAAGGCACTTAACCCCCCCAACTGTCTGGCCAACAGTGTCAGACTGTGGTTGTACTGGGCAGCTCCCGGGTGTGAGTGTGAAGCAAGGCGTTGCTGAAAAAGAGCATCCGTGTTCAGCGAACCTACCCTGGGTAAATAAAGGTAAAAGAAGAAAATCAGTAAACAAGATGAGGTGTTTACTTGCCTCAGTACCCCGGCTAATCGGCGTATCCCAGCAACCATATTCAGAGTTTCTCATAGACAAGGAAATGAGCTTATCCCGGCTAATTGTAAATGGGGATGTGGCACTTCCACGCGTGAACTTACAGACGGAGTAACTTGAGTGTAGCCGGTGTTAAGTATCGGAATATTCAATTACCTCAACCGGAGACCCAAATAATATCGGAATATGAATGTGCACGTAAACCGTGACCATTGACATACATTCTCTCACATGTCAAGTCCAGCCGCTAACATCCGTCACAGTGTCGTTTGAGTCTGTGTGGAGCGAGTAAAGTCCGGTACAAAAGCTACAGCGGGAGCAGCAGAGGCTCCACCTAACCCCGGGTAGAGAGGTGGGCGGAGGCTGTCGGGTGAGCACTGGAGGTTCACTGATCCTGACACCAGTATCGGGTATCGGCCCGATACCAGCTAAAAAAAAAACGCAGTTACTCCGTATTGATGAAAGCCACAGATTCCAAGAAATAAGTACGAGCACGATGGCATTTTGTGATTATCAAATGTTTATCTTTTAGTTTCATTACGAAATACAATGGGAGGTTGGGATTGAACAGAATATAGTTTTGCGGCCAAAAATGGTCAATATCAAGCGAAGTACTCATTTTGGTACTTTGTATCGGTGAGTACTGAAAACAAAGTACTCATACTTGGTCAGCAAAAAATGGTATTGGTGCCCCTCTAGTGAGTACCACAGACTCTTATAGGATTCTCTGAGACTAGAACATCCTTGCCGGTACTCAGAGTACAACATGTGTGCATTTGTGTTTGTACAGTACTGTGTGTGTGTGTTAGAGAACGATTCAGAGTTATGTTCTAGAGTTACGTGTGACTTAAACTCATGCATTTGAATCAAGCGAAAGGCTGAGATTAAAAAAGGAGGTGTTCTAACACACCTACAGCAATATCGAAGGGGCCAGGTCAAGTTCAGGACAGCAGCTACAAACCTGGACACCGCTGTCTTTTGTTTCTTCATCACGAGGAAGAGAGCGTTTATTGCACCACGGATGGAAATTTGAATAAAGTAGTAATTAGTTAATCATGTGAATGAAAGCTTAGTTAATTTAGTTAATTAATTCATTAATTTAGTTATAAAATTAAAATAATAGAAACGTATCTGATTTGTTAAACAGAGAGTTCTTTCAGTCCATCCAAAAAGCACTTGCCCACTGTTGAGATGTATGGGCAAGCATTTTTAGCAATGCTAGTGAAAGTCAATAGGGGCATGAAGAATGTGATATTTCAGACTTTTTGTGCTTTTTGGACGGACTGAAAGGACTCCTAGCTTTGTGACGAATCCGACTGGCTTCTTAAAACTGTGGACTATCCCTTTAAGCAACACAAATC
>OMKL01154281.1:0-11126 GCA_900302295.1 Parasudis fraserbrunneri | reverse complement strand
CATTTCACAAAGATTCAATCATGTATAGTCTCTCAAAACAGTGCTGTGGCATTTCCAAAAACATTGTATTTGATTGATTTATTTTGGAGGAGGCAGGACGTGACTGTTTGAACAGCATGCAGTACTCTAGTGCTGTAGTGTAGTTTCTGGCAGTTAAAGAAAATATGCTTCTACCAACGTTCCAACCAAACCTATACCCATGCTACATCCCCGTTAAATTACCCTGTGTGTTATAATCAGTATAATGTAGTGATTTATCATTAAGAGAGTACTGGCTCTCTTATATCTATATTTTTTATACCACAAGCTTTTTCATCTCTTATATTTTACATATTTTCCCTTGATGCAAAAGCCATGTGACCCACCTCTCTGAATATACTGTAAAGTGAAGTTTGCTTAGCTGAGGCTCCCTTCCTTCCTTCCTTGTCTGTCAGTCAAATATCCTCAGTCTTTACTGCCGACCACATCAAACATCCCGACTCATTACAAGTCCTTTCATTCACTGCTCTTGGAAATGCTTTTTGTTTTGCAGCATTTTCACACAATCTGAAAATGCCTTTTCTGTCACTATCAATATTTCCGATGGAGAAGCTTGTGTAGTGTGGACAAATGGAGCCCTAAGGAGAGCTGTCTGGTACAGTTTGTGGGTCAGATATATTGACACTCGCAGGTGGGATGGAAGTGGATGAACATGATGGTAGTAGATAAATGTTGCAGAGCTCATTCTGTAGGCAAATCGCATCCCGCATAGTCTCGCCTGCTGGTACAGTGTGTTAAAGAGGAGGGGAAATTAGTCTAAAATATGCATAACTTCAGATGGTAAATGAAAGGGAGTTGCCACAGCCTTGGCCTGATAAAATGATCTGTGGTGCAGTAGAGCCTTGTGTATCTGAATGTCAGACTTACAAGTTGAATGGTCTAATGAACAGGGATAATAAAAAAGTAAAAAAGAATGTAGCCAAATGATTCACTTCTTAAGACTTAAACAAGTAATAATAATGCTACTACTACTACTACTACTACTACTACTACTACTACTACTACTACTACTAATAATAATAATAATAATAATAATAACAGCAGAATTGCAGAGATGCAGAAATACAGTATATAAGTCTGTAGTCATTATGCAGAATTCATGGAATTTGTTGATGCATATAACTAAAATATTTTGAATTGCGAGCACATGCATTCGTGTGCTTTGGCATGAGTTGTAGATGGAAAATGTCAACAAATTTCAGTGTTTGGAATATTTATTTATTTATTTATTTAGTATTTATGATTGTCCAAAATGACCTCCATTGTCAAAGGGTTTGAATTAATTAGGTTTTATGGACTACTTTTGCACACTTTAAGATCTACAGACAAGAAATAAACATACAATATTGAATAAATCAAACCACTCTCATAAATGCATTCAATAAATCACCTTGTATTTCCTGTTGCACCACCTCTGAATATGATACAGCTGAGCGCATACAGCCGCAGTGCAAAAGATGCTCCAGTACTTGATAGATCTCTATCCCTTTGATTTCTCCAGAGCTCTTTTGGCATTACCATTCTTTATTGATTACAAGATTAAGACCGGGCTATAGGGCAGATGAAAGGCAAGTCAGATGTCTAAAATTTGAATTTCTCTCAAGGCCTGTGTGCTACTTTTACACATTTTACGGTGTACGATTTTACGGTTACTCAAGATAATCCACAGACCTTGTTGTGAGCAGTTTCACATAGGAACTATTTTCTACCGAACCACACCCTCCATAATAATGAATGAACGACCTGGATGGATAGATAGCATTCTGGGTAAGGGGGAAAATATGTTTTGTAGTACTTAACCTATGCAACAATGACAATCACAAACAAAAGTATAAACGTGGGCCACCTGTAACATTTGGGATTTACAGAATCAGAATCAGAATCAGAATCAGAAGCAGAATCACTGAATTCACCAAATACAATAAATGCACAATGATGGTGTAGTGCAGTGGTTCTCAATGAGAGGTCCGGGGACCTCCAGGGGTCCTTGAGGAGGTTCCAGGGGGTCCCCAGAAAAATGGGTAGTCGTTTAATTTCACTATTTCATTCACCAGAAGGTAGCCCAATGAATATAAAAGAGTGACTACACTGATACATAGATTTCTCCACTGCTATCTCCTCAAATACAATATGGACAGCTATAGAATTCTGAACTTAGTAATATCTAACAACCAAAATATTCTCAGATGGGGGTCCTTGACACACAAAAAAAGTTGAGAATCTTCTGGTGTAGTGGAACATCCAACAGCTCACAAATTTCACGATATAGCGAAAACACATGGAACAACTCAACATCGATGTCGATGGACAGTGGGCTATACAAATTACCCTACACACACACTATGTAGCCTAACACTGCATTAACAGTAGGTCACGTTTGCATCGTTCTGAGAAACTGTGAATTCATCAGCTGATAAACTATGTAAAGGCCAAAAAATAAAAAATAAAAGGCTGAAAGGTCACCTGTTCCCGCTACCTGACACCACCTTATTTATGTGAAGTATGTCTATGTGAAAACGCATTGATCAACATCCCCTTCAAATGGAGAGAAACGTGCCTCATTATAGTATGTTCAGATACAATACAAAGATACATTTTGTCTTGGTTTACTCATGTCAGTTTGACAGTTCATAACTGGTAAAACTGGCATGAAGACATGCTAGTGTGTTTGGTCTCAACAGTAGCATTGTTGAATTTCTCATTCAATTTGAAACATTTTCAACTCGAGCGAATGCCGTTCACGCTGCCTAGAGCAAAGTTGTGTCTGTTCACCTCCGTTCGTGTCTTTCTATTGTCATAGTATGCATTCACACCGCATAATAATTACGTTTCGCATTGTATTTGAACGTACTGTTAGAATCTTACATCTGCTTTGATCCCTCTAAACGATCTTCTTGCACACCACATGGATGTTTAACACACAGTTTTGACTGGCTGTAGGTTCCTAATAAGAATGTTTGCTTTTTCTGTGTCATGAGATGATGAAAATACATGAGGTCACAGCTCTCGAGCCAAACACAATATTGCAACAACAACAACAACAACAACAACAACAACAACAACAACAACAACAACAACAACAACAACAATAATAATAACAACAAAAGCAAAAACAACAACAACAACCAACAACACTAGCGGCAGTAGCGACAACAACAAATCACATACATCCAGATCATCTCCTATTCTGCCTGAAAACATTACAACATTTTCTCCCATAAGCTTACAGTACCATTGTGCTGTTGCAATCCTAAAACATTTCCCCCCGCAACAAATGCAGCTGATCAGGATATACGCTTGCCAGAAGCTGCTCAGTATTTCTAATTCCATTGTTGTGGAAGAACAAAGGGAAGACACTGTGAAATTGTTTGAATTTTAGATGCTGGGACGGCTACACAAAACACCCTATTGACTTTTGGGTTTGACCAGACAAAGGCCCTTTGTCTGAAAAGAAAACACAGTGACACATAATGCTGTCTGATTCTACATTTGTATCTGTGTGACGCACAACTGTCACACCTGTTATACATCCTTAAAGCCCCAATCCGTCATTCTTTTTTAATCATATCAGTGAGGGGTATACTCACATACTTAACTGTAGTACTTCATCTGTAGTTGGAAAATACACTTTTCTTTTCTTAACTGACAGCAAATACAATTAAAAACTCAGATTTGCCTTTTGTTCCTTGTATTAAGAGCTCAGTCAACCAACAAGAGAATGAAAACATCACTCCTATTTCTTTTTTCTTTTGGTGGAGGGGTTATTCATTTGTTTACATTAGGATCACTGATTAGACCTTAAAAGGGAAAATCTACCCTAAAACAAATGTCATGTGTTTCCTATGATCTTGAACTTAACTTGACAAATACATAAAAACACCCTGATGAAGACAGTCAAAACACTGGTCTAAATAAAGAGTTTCCTGCATGGAGGCTATTGAGTGTGTGCCGACCTTTTTCAAGTTAAAGTTCAATTTTGTCATGGCCAGTGCCTCTTCAGTCCTAGTGTGCCCTTCTATCCTCTCTGTTTTCCTTTTATCCTGGACAGCTCAGTCATTTGTAAAAAATGATAAAGTCTCAGAGGGACTTCATAGTAGGATTCTGTCACTCACAGCAAGGACACATTAATTCCCCCCCCTCCCCCCCTCTTTGCCTTGACATAATTCTCACATATGATCATGATAACCTTCACATGAGCTACATATGATTACATAATACATATTTGAAATTATTTTCACATGTGGACATTTTTTCACTTTTCCGCAATGGGTGAACCATTCTTCTTTCATGTGGATATTGAACTCACGACAATGGCAGTTATTGTGGCATTTGAAATGTTTTTTCCCACACAAAATAAGTGAACAAATCTGCACAGGCTGTGCAAGGCATTAATGTGCTGCCACTGTATATTCCCTGGGGTATTAGTGATCTGACACAATGAAGTGTGATGTTTGGTGATGTGTGTATCAAATAAGATTACACCACTGAGTGCTGAGACCTTTTTTTGTACTAGCTTCAAACAACTGGTTGAGCCACACAGCATGAAACAACCTTTTTTCCAGCATTTTCCATGTCTGCCATTTTGAGAGAGTTGCCAGGCATGGCATGCTTCTGTGTCTTTATTTTTTCTTTTCTTTTCTGTTGTTTTCTTTCTTTCTTTCTTTCTTTCTTTCTTTCTTTCTTTCTTTCTTTCTTTCTTTCTCTCTCTCTCTCTCTCTCTCTCTCTCTGTTAAAGACCACATCCACCAAGACAGACAGTTCGGCTGGCAGCACCTGGAGTGTTAAAGGGTGGGCCAGGTGGTACACAGCTTTGACTGCCAATTAGAGGAGTGACCATACCAGAGCTCCCTGAGATAACTTCTAATTACCAATAGGACTCGGAGCCATGACAATTAGCCTTTACTTCAAACAAAACCTCAAAAAGCCAGATGTGTCGAGCGTGATCGTTTTTGTTAGTTTTTTGCTAAACAATACCATATGCTACCTATTGCATTTGAGTAAAGGACCACTAGAAAAACTGCAATAGAAAAACTGACAGTGAGATAAGAGACTACAGTGTTTATCTTTCAGAGGATGTCACAGGAAAGGCATAGGAAAAGTGGTATCTATTGTATGGTATGAAACGAGTCACTCTTCAGTAGAAAGAATGAATGTTCCAGGCGGGGTTGTGGACTCTGCAACCTTGTCAACATGACTTGAACGAGAATAAACGGGTCCACGAGGACGCTTTGTATAAGCTGTGACACATGTCCTATTGCTACACAAGAGGGGCCCAGGCAGAATGATGAAAGCCAAAGGAAGACAGTTGTGGAAAGAAAGAAAAAAACAACAACAACTCTGATCTTCTGTTATGGAGATCTATGACATGTGATCAGCATGTGAGGCTAGCCCATGCTGGCCAAGCCACTGGAAGGATGAAACATCTGCTGCAGTCGACGCTTTTACATAATGCATCTAACCCACTTGAAACACACCAGCTGTGTACTCCCCTTTCCTCCCCCGTCTCCAAAGGCACTCGGCTGTTAGCATCATCAAATCAAATGAGCGTCGCAGACAAAAGTTATGCCGCGATTCAACCGGCCTAATTGAGGGACTGACATGTCGTCTACACACGCTGATTGCACTGGGGAAGCACTTAGGACAGCAATCAGAGACAAGGATTCTTTCTCATAGAGGCAATCAGATGTTTAATTTGTCTTTCTGTAATCAGTTTTTGGAACTCCTAAATAGGGAAGGCACGTATCTCCTGCTGTCGATACACATTTTAAGGAAAACACACAAACGTTCTCAATGTAGGTCCGGAGAGTCAAAGGCTATGCATACTAGCAAGCAGAAAAAATGGTGCTGAGGTGTTTCTTGGATAACAGCCAAGACTCTTAAGTGGAAACAGAGGGCAAATGAAGAACCCAGGAGGAATTCCAAGGAGAATATTGTGAAGGAAGAAAAGGGAGAGTATGTGACCATTTGGAGTGGTTTGAATGGAGACTCAAATTACAAGTGAAATATACCTTACACACATACTGCAGCCTGCCTCAAACACAACCCGTGACCACAGCTTGAATTGCCCAGGGGGAATGAGGATCATTCTTTTTCCACAGCGACTACTGCATGCTTGGTGCCAGAGCCTGTAGTACAGTTGCATGCTGAAAGGGTCTGACTGGCTCTGTGGTAAGCCACGGTGATTCCACTGTCTACAATTCAGAGATTGAACACAGTGAAGGCTGACTTAGCTAAGGCTTTAGTCTACTCCACACACAGCAACTAAAACAAGAACAAGAAAATACATCTTAGATGGAAGGAGGGGATCAGGGAGGAAACTTGTACAAACTTCGAAAGTATTAAATAAAAAGTGCACCCTTATTGAATGCCATAGATTTCTACACTATCAAAAGAGATGTGTTGAAATAACACAGGCTATATTGTCCCCCCTTTTAGGTATAAATGTTTTTTGGTGTTTTTTCCCTCAGAATTCTATCTTAGAAATCTACCAGTCTATAACGTTCAATGGCCAGTAGCCATTGTGACATTGTCATTAGAATGCTCAGTTCTGAAAATTCTTATCCCATATGTGAGATTGTACAATTGAAAGGGTTAACTTAAGACATATGGGTGTGGTGAAAAAATTACCATGTGTTGCTTTTTCAACACACCCAGAACTATGTTATTTCAAAGCACATCTCTTTTGAGAGTGTATTCATAAATTTCTGTGTGACTCACATGTTGCAATACATTGATGTTGAAAAATAGCATCACATCTGCAAACTCAACTGCAAAAAGCTTCATTAGACTTTTCCTAATAACATGTCTTCATCTGGTTGGTGGTTGGAGAGAGTTGTTGTAATTCAGAGAGGTTCCTTGTGTTATCCTTGTTCTAATTGTAAACAAAACCCACCGGGGGATGGGGGGGGGTTCTTTCAAATTGCAATGTACACAGACCCTACGAAATATTTACTAATATAAGCAGAGCGATACTGTCTAAAACAGGTATAGAATGTATAGAATGTAAGCATTAGCAGTGTACAGACTGGCCTTGGTGACATGTAAATGAAACATCCTTCAATTTCCCCACTCCCCATCTCCATCTTTGCCACCCATCTCTCTAAATACTGCAGCACAGCCCCCCAAGGTCATGCCATCCCATCTGATTGGAGACGTGAAGAGTAATTTGCTGAGCTAATGTATTCTTTTTCCACGCTTATTACTTACAATGGTAAGGAGAGGTTTCAATGGGAAAATTAACCCTTATCTACCAGACACCATCATTAGTAGATTAGGTCATTTCCCATGTTGAAGGAGGAACAATAAAGGGGATAATTCAAAGCTCACCATCTCTCTACATCCTTAAGTGCTTGTCCTCAATGAGGCATAAAAATGCCAAGAGCAGATGGAGTCAGTAAGACAGATTCACATTTGTTTAACCTCAGCGCTCATTCCCTTTCATTAAATCCTAGACCAGGGAGAATCAATATGAAAGACACCAGCCCATTTCCCAACCTGGTTGAGTATACTCAAGCACTATATCGTACGCAGGCTCACGTTGTGATGAGTTATCTCACGGTTACATCTGGAGATCTGTATTCAACAGTTGCTATGTCCAGGATCACCACTGGCCAGTCTGGGTGGAATTCTTTGAAGATAGGAAACGGATCCATATGTTTTACAGACAGCCATAAGCCCCTCTACAAAGAGCATGTTTGAAGTAAAAAAAAAAAATCAATCCAGTTCTTGACTTCACTATAGGGTGGTAGCCCATATATGCCTCTTATGGAACCCTGTGAAATATAACGACTACCATATTTGTATAGATGTGCCTAAAACGGTTTCTACTGAGACTGTCAGAGGAAAACATAATATTGTTATTATATGTTATATTATTATTATTATTATTATTATTATTATTATTATTATTATATAATTATAGACCTAATAATAAATTATGTTTTTGACTGTTAATAAGAATAGCTAAGATATTTTAAGCCAACCATTGAATGCAAGGCTATGTTGTTGAATTACCTATTAATTAAGTGTCACAGATTAAAATGATTTTGTTTTGTTTTTTCTCCAGGGAGTAATTTTACTTGCAGAATTGTTTTTGCCTATATGGAAAGTAGTCTAACACCTTGCCTAGAACACATTGAGTTCTTGTGCACTGTTCTGTTTTAGGCATTGAGATTAAGCGCTATAATTAGAGTAAAGGAGAAAGTAGTCTTGAATGCGGATAACGCTTTGTGCTTCGATACTCACTCTCAAGTCCAAGTCGTGAAAGGTAGGCATGAGTCCCGTTATCCGTCTAGTAGGTAGTCCAAGGAGAATGGAAGGAAATCACCCAATCATAGCGTTGTCTCTGGTCGGAAGAAAAACGCAGCAAATTGACATCTTACATCGTGCATTTACGATGTGCCTTGCCACACTGATAAGGAATTCAAAATTACCAGAGAGGATTTCATATAATGAAATAGGTGGGATGTCCATGCGCTTCTCCTAAGTCCTCACAATAAAGGATGTAGCAATTCTGCTTACCGTTACTCGCTCCTAGGCAATAAGCATGCATTTTAATTCCTGTCCGTTGACCATGTGGATTGGAGGGACACAACATTGCAACGCCCCTACATTCTGACATAGTAGCGGCTTTTGGCATTCGCGCGTATTGGGGAGTGCCTTTCTCTCCTCCAACTTGGTGCTGTTGGAATGAATTCAGTCCTGTCAAAACATTCTCACATTACATTGGCATCTCATACTCTCAAGTAATGGAATGGCCAGTTAGGCTTAGGCTATGTTGTTGATAAACGAATAAGGAATATCAACACAACTGGACCTTGGACTAATAAAATTGTTAGGTTTTGCCTATAATGTACAGTATCAATTTGAGATGTAGAGTGAAATGCCTCTTCTAGATAGAGTACACAGTAGCTTAACTGCCGTAGGCTATTCTAAGAGCGCAAATGCCCACGGCTAAGATCACACAACTATCTGACTGCTGCAAGTTGTCAGGTTGCCGAATATAACCCAGAGTTGCATCTCTTTGGCTTATAAATGTCCTATTCCTCTTTTGCTCTAAGAGAGCTTACTATACCATAAGGATTTAGCCTAGTATAGAGAAGACCCACTTATTCCATTTATAATCAAGTTGCTTTTTACAGCAAATTAAAAGGTAAATTCAGAATTTTTAACCCCTAGCCCTATTTCCAATTACTAATTAAATACATGCTGAAACCTATGTTGTGTGCACTGTGGAGCATGTTTAAGCATTTATTTCAGGGCTTGCACAGACTGGAGCATGCCCCCATTTACTTTGCAGTATTTTTGTCAACAGCATGGATTGTGCTGAAAAAGTATTGTACTGATCGACATCATTGGTAAGGAAATAGGGCTAGGGCTTAAAAACTCTGAACTTAGGGCTACTCTTTAATCTATAACCTATAACTTTATTAGTTAGTTCTTCCAGAGTATGAATTAATAGATATATTAATTCCAAGTCAAGTCAAATCTATTTGTATAGCCCAATATCACAAGTCATGTCTCAATGGGCTTCACAAGCCCACAGTGGAAAACACCCCCTGGCACTGACCTTAAAGGGATAGTTCTGATTTTTGGAACCCTAGCCATTTTGCTACCGACTAATGATGTTGTTCATCGGTGGAGTCCTTTCTCAGCACAATCTGTGCTGTTCCTCATACTAGCTCTGGCTTGTTAGCCACAAACCAATGAAGTCAACGGGGTCAAGGTCCTGTCTGTACATGCTGACTGAAGATAACTGAAATCTACTCTACAGTGCACACAGAGTAGATGAATTCCAGCACGCGTCAGCTCCACGTATGGCACGCCATCTTTTAAGCTTTGGTCGGAATTTTTGCACAACACAAAGCAATGCTCAACCGTTATGAAGCCGACCTCAAATACATAAAAAAAAGCCTCAAATCGCGTCTCTCTGCCTTGATCTGATGACACGCTCGGTAGGTTCAGTCAAGCGCCACTTTCCTGCGAGCTCGCCCCACACTCGCAAGAAGTGTCTCAGTGGGCACCTGCCATAAGGCACCGTGATGAATGCATGGCTCCATGAAACGGAGCAGGACAGGGAAGCCGAGCGCAGGCACACCCATCAGAATTGAACATTTTATTTCAAAACAAATACTCATCATTTTTAGTGCTAGAATGAAAAAGGATTGTGTTGTAAGACTTTATAGCCAAGCCAAGTTTATCCATGGAAGATAGTGGGGAGCAGGTGAAAAATAGGTCCTAGTGTAAGTTTTAAACCTTACATATTCAATAGTAGGCCTGTTTCGTCCACTTAACCTTGTGTAAATGGGAATGCCACTCAACATTTCACATACTGTCATTGTCCTGACCTCAATAGTCTGCATCCTGGCTTTGTTCCTCCAGAAGTAAACTTTTCAGAAATTGATAAAAAAATTAAAAAAAATAATTTTCAACATTGCGTCATAAAAGATTATCTTCTTGCAGGGGATAATTTCTACTATCGATAAAAAAAAATTAAAAAAAAAGATACATTTGGTGTTACTGGGTAAGGTTTCTGCAGGAAACTGGTGTCGGTGCTATTCTATGCTATCCTATGACCATAGGACATTCTGGTGAGTATTTTGTTAACATTACCAATGTTCTCCCACAGCTAAGGAACCAAGACTAATCTGTGATGTACAGCCTGAAGCTTTCCCATGGACCATGGGAAATGGGGGACAATGCAATATTTGTTAGAATTTTTACATCCAAATGAGCTTCATAAAGAAGTGCTGTCAGTTCTGAACCAGAAAAGGTAGTGAAATATCCAATTTATTTATTTATTATTTTTTATCTTTTCCAACTCATTCTCCATACTTGTACAGTATCAGTGGAACATCACAGATTAGGGGTCAGGGGAATCTCTTCTCTCTTGGCTCTGGCTATCTGAGGAAGGAGTGCATGTTTCTAAATATAGACCAAGATATGCAAGGCTTAGGAATAACTTCAAAATATAAATTCATTGGCACTCCTGTTTAAGTAATGGGTTTGAAGGTAATGGATGATTGATCAATTTATTATAATTATGATTATGATTATTTATTTTTAAATAAAATGTGTATTTTGTACAA
>OMKL01154277.1:3736-14026 GCA_900302295.1 Parasudis fraserbrunneri | reverse complement strand
GAGACAGATTTGTGCAAAGATTATTCACTGAGGGCCTTATAAAATGGAGAACTTGCAAAACACAAAATGATCATCTCAGCGTTTTGTGGATCATAAACACAATACAGTACATTAACCTTTGTATTTGTACAATATTCATCCATTTAGCTATTTAATTGGGGGTGCATTTAGACATATAGTAGACCGATAGCATAAGTCATATGGGCAATACTTATATGCGCCTATGTTAAATATATTTACATTTCTAAGGTTCTCCTATTCACAGGTAAACACCGTTTCAAAGTGCAGTACCATATGCCAGACAAGCGCACAGCTTCAAAACTAGCACTATGGGTAATCCCAAACAGCCTTGCTCCTGAACACAACTCTACCTACCAGCCAGCCAATCATTTTACATAATGCTACTCCCCAAGGGTATAAACTGCCACATACCCCTGGCTATTCTGGTTCACTTCGTTCAGCAAACACAGATCGGTTCGGCGGGCTGCAGCTTTGAAGATGTGCACTAAAACATATAACTAGAGCTACATTCATATCTATCGTTATATATTGTTAGGCCTTTGCTTCAAAGCTAGCACTATGGGTAACCAGTGCAGGGAAGTGAAGCCCAGAAGTGCATACCCTGCTGAACCTTCATAAAACACACAAGCCACAGTTCCAGCAGATCAGGTGGCTCGCTGGGTATGCCTCCTCATTTTGCCACATTATAAATAAACGAGAAGGTAACGATGAGGACCCAAACTTGAATTCAGTATAAAAGGTGAAAACGGTGATGGGTCCCAGTCCCTGTGAAAAGTAAAAAACAAAACAGAACATAACATACTTATACAGGGACCTCATACCCCCTTCACCACCTCCACCCCACCTCTAAATCCAACATCAACTGCGAGAAGGAAGGGGATAACATGTCCCTCTGGTAGAACATGACAAAGGGACAGGGAGAAGACCATGATGTAGCCATGCATAGATATGTCTTCCATGCCGATCTGATTGTTCAACGCAGCTAACGCAGAATCAGCTCAATTTCAGCAGCTGTATCAGGCCCCTGTACAGATCTGTGTTTTTTTTCGTTTTATTAACATTATGACCTTATTTTCATTGGCTCTCATATTGCTGTCTTTGTAGGCTACATTTCCAAAGTAGTCATGCATCAGAAAACAATCTGACTGAGGGTACAGGCCTCTAACCTAGCCTTCAGTACACATCCCATTCCCCTCTGCAATAGCAGCATTACAATTCAAATTCAATGTGTTTTGGCTCAGGAACTTGGGCCGCGCTCCACAGGTATCCGGATGCAATGATTGATCACTAAGTCTACAACAAGAAGTACATACAGTACGTAGTAAGAGTTGGTGGTTGGTTGGGCTACGTCTACATCACTCACTCGGGACACAAGAGTTTGAATCCTCATCGAATCACTTTTAATAGTCATGCCCTAAAGATTATGTCAGTTAAGTATGATTAATGTAAACAACTGTGTATACAGCATATGACTGTCCTTGTCACAATATTGATAGGCTATGGTGGTATTTTCAAATCATTAGCTACCTCCCCCTTGCAATAATCTGGTTTGAGAAGAGACACGGCCTTGGGCTAAAAAGTTATGATTGTACATGCAAAATATAATTTATGGCTGACGTTGATAATACCAGATACACACTCTGTGCAGTGCAAAGAAGCTAAGGTGGCTCTTTGCTACTCATGTTAAAATGCTGTTCTTTGCTAACGTTAGCATACACAGTACAGGGCAGGCCTGTGTGCTACAGTGCTACACCAGGAGTTAGCCGTGACCTATTGGCTTCGTAACAGAGGCCACCTAACATCGACAAATGACATTAGTACTAAATAGCTTAACAAGAACTCTAATTTATTCACACAATCAACATACATTTTATGACAGCTCTGACATTAAACTACAATTTCAGAGACAACACCACGATAAACCAAACCCTCACAAAACAGCAGTCCCATTTCGTTGCACACTAACTAACATTACATGCACATAAAGCAGAAAACGGGTAACATTAATGATAACGTTAGACTACTTTTTGCTCTCCTTGTAGAATCCAATTGAAAAAGACTTGATATGCAGCAAGACGACACAGACTCCCTTGCTAGCTCATATCGTTGTCATATTTGTTGCCTCTCGTGTGTGAAGTCCTTTGCTGGAGCATGGTTGGAAAAAAAGATCAAGCGATGACAGAGCGAGGAAGAGGCAAGCTCGATCTGATGTGAAAGATTGATAGTTCTAATGACATCCTTCTAGTTCTGATGACATTATAATTCCACCTCAAGTTTAACCAAAATCATTTTTGGGGGGATTTTTTATTTATTATTATTATTTTTTTATTTTTTTATTTTTTTTTTTAAAATAATTGCTAAAGGCTGTAAGAATGGGTGCAGATGGGGACCACAGGTCTGCTGTTTTTAACAGTTATATTTACTTGTCCTGTACTCCTGTGTATAGATAGGCTATTGCCTTCTCAATATAAAATAATCTACCTGCAATTTTAATTAGCTTACGATTTATTAAACAGCTTTGGTTATTTGTTTGAAAGATCTGTAAGCTCTCAAAGGAGTGGTGGCTATTTGGAACATATTGAAAATACTAGCCTGTATTTTTGCAGTGTGTGTGTGTGTGTGTACACTTGTCCAATGATATTCTTCTCCCCTTTGATGAGAACAATGTTATAATTCCACCTCAAGTTTAACCAAAAATCCAACTCGAGTTGTATCAGATGTGGTCGAGGGACAAACCTCTTCCCCAAGTAAGAAAATACAAGGTGAAATTATTAATAAACAAAATCTTTTTTCAGCTCGGTTTTAAAATAATTGCTACAGAAGTGTGTGAGGTCCGCTGTTAAGTTTTTGACAGCTAATGTTATATTTACTTGTCCTGAAATGTTACTCCTGTGTAAAGGTAGGCTATTGCCATCTCAATATAAAATAATCTGCAGCTTTGGTGAACTGAGTTTCCTTAGTAGTTCAGCATGAAGAATCCACGGTCAGTAGGCTACATTGGTGTAATCTGAGCGCCCCCTGCTAGCTGAGGGCCATTTTTGTGTTTGCAGCCATGTGACACAGCGGCCAGAGCCGGCCAGAGCACGGCGCCACGGCCGCAAGCCAGAAGACATTTTGTTCCCAGTACTGTACCAAGCCACGTAATGGCAGTCCAGGGCCACCAAGAGCGTTGACAGTTTCTCCTCTTTGACCCTGTTGATAAATGGGGCAATCAGATGGGGAGGAGGAAAGGCGTACAGCAGACTCCATGGCCACAGGCTCTGGGCTAGAGCATCTACCTCCGGCTGAGCGCTGTCTCTGGGTTTCAGCAAGAATCAGAGCAGGCATAGTGTGTTTTTCTTGGAGGTAAAAACATCCACATTCACTCTCTCGAACCAACTTCAGATTTGTGAGGCTGGCCGGGGGTAGCGGTATCTTCTATGCCTCCGGAGAGTTCTGTGGGGATAGGAGCGTACCAACTTGTATCAAGGTGAGGGAAATAGTGGAAGGCAGACAGCTGAGCCTGGTCGGACTCCATCCCTCTGTACTGCTTTAACATCTCCAGTAGTCGCAGATACACTTCATTAATTCTTTGAACACCGGGGCAGAGAAGACATCTGGGAGTGGTGGCTGCTTGGTCATGATCCAAACAGTTACCTTCATCACTGGAAGGAGAGGGGGAGCTGGGATGTTAAGCGCAAATTTGAAAGCTCATCGTCTAGGGGACGGTGGAAAGCCATGGGGACTGGTGGTGAAGCCTAGCTGCTCTCCGACTGGGTGGACCACACACTGGAATGTTGGCGTGATGGAGGCTTCCAGGAGAAGCGGCTGCTTGCTCATGGTTTAGCCAGTTAATCTAGCCACTTAACCTTCACCACTGGAGAGAGGGGGAAAACAGAGATGCTAAGCACAACCGCCACATGCCGCACAATGGTTTCAAGTTGAAATCCTCGCCAGTGTGGGTCGGGCGGGGAAGTTGTGGAGGCTAGTGGTGCTCTGGTCAGAGACCAGCTGGGATGCTCATCTAAACTCAGGCGGATCGTGGAGTGTATTGCCCTGCTCACCCTGGTAGCATGAGGGCTAGATGGATGGCGGTCCTGCTGGTGCTCATCTGGCAGAGTCTTGTCATCAGATCTTCTCTCTGCGCCATACACTCCTCCTACATGGGTAGAAGCCAGCTGAGAGGCTGTCACCATCACCACAGGAGAGGCACTGGGAGCCTCTTCGGTGTCTTGTGTGTATCACAGTAGCAGGATGTAACGCAGGACTCTCATCTGCTCTGATAGCTTGGGACAATCTTGACAGGCATTACCGTCTTCAGTACCAGGGATGGTTCAGACCCTGACAGAGGATACAGCGTTCCTGACTGTCGGTCGGAGTCCTAATGTCTTCACGGACGCGGCAGGTGCATATCTTCTTCAAAGTAGACATCATTCAAGTATGCTGAACAAAAACAAATCAGAATAGGTGGGGATATGTAGCGGTACCATGGGGGGGGGGCGGTAGAATCCTCACATGAGAAGTTGGCTGTGTGCTGGCTGAGTGAGCAACACACACACACACACACACAGACGTGCATGCACATACATGCACATGCACACTCATGCACGCACAAATGCACGCACACATGTGCATGTGCAAACACACACATGTACACACACAAGGGAAGGAGAGAGAGACACATTGAGAAGATAGAATTACACATAGTGGCCACAAGTGAAAGGGAAGGAGAGAGAGAAAGAGCGAACATACAAACACATTTCCTGGTGCAAACGAGGTAACGTTAACATGCTAGCTAGCCAGCAAGTTATGCTAACGTTAGCTTGCTATTAAGCCTTTCTGTCAACTAGCAAGCCTGTCAATAACTTTGATACAGTTCACAAACAGTATACACCATCTGACAGTGTTTTACTGCAAGGGTGCCTAGCTATTCATACATCTCATTGTCCACTAATCAACAGAAATGTTTTCACGCCAGCGTAGCCAATCTCCTCTGCAGTGAATATGGGAAAGTCAAGCAGGAGGGAAGGAGAGGGAGAGACAGAGAGAGACAGAGAAAATATTGCAGTGAACAAAAACCATGGCATGCATAGCTCCCCCATAAATCTAGTTATGTAAATAATTCTTCACCACTCATTGTATATGACTGGCTGGCTGGTAGGTAGACTTGTGTTCAGGAGCCTATGGCTGTTCAGGATTACCCATAATGCCGACTGTGAAGTGAAGCGCACACAATATATAAATATATAACTGCCCGGAGTTTGAGATTGGGGTTCAATCCTTGTGGAGGCAGAGCCTCTATGCTGTATAGTGCCATGTCTTTGTGCTTGGCTCTCTGCATCATACAATTGCCCTGGAGGAAGGGCTTTGTAATGGATCTGTCCTTGAGTGTACTGGGACATTGATCTGTCCCTCACATTGATGGAATGATGTTGGAGCCACAGAATAACACCCTACATTATGTAGACACACTCCAGAAGATGTTAAACAGACCTCACTTTGATGCTTCAAAACACTTATTTGTTAGTGGAATGAGACACGATATTTTGTTCTCAGTGCACCAATATTGCGTCACCAGTGACTGTTTTGCCACTCTGTACAATAACTGTTTTATAAATTCCAACTATGTGAGAGTGGTCTCCATTGGGTTGATGGGGCAGGCCAGTTGCTCATTCTTTCGGTGTTTCAACACAGATTATTTTAACGGTGTGTGGAAATTGGGAAATTTAAATTAATGTCAAGACCAAGAAAATATTGACATTTCAATTGCATAAATTACGAGTGCAATGTGTGCAACTTGCCAGGTTATTTTTTAAGGCCAATTTAATTTTCTTAATACGCTTGCTTTACAAGAGTATTACTAATTGAATTCCATTGATTTAACCCACCCCTTCCAATGAAAAACTAAACCAATCATGACTATTATGTAATGCTGCATCTTGTCTCAAGGCATGGCAGCATCAATGTATCACCCCAGTGGGTTGGGTTGATTCTTAGGAATAAGTGAAAAGCAATAAGAGCAAGCCTATTCATGTCAAATCCATTCAAAACTGCTTTCGGAGTACTCTTTTAAAATGCAAAAAATACTTAAAAATAAATCTAATTACACACATTACACAAATCGCACCATATGCAATACGATATGATACAATATGAAACTACATGTTTTATGCTCCACTTCCATGGAAAATCTTCATGCGAGGTCAGCATACAAATAACATTACACAGCATACACATTACACAAAGACACAAAATATGATTGGATTGATAAGGTGCAATGCAATATTGTTATTGTCCTTAATTTAGCTATTGTTCAGGAGTCTGATGGCTGAATGAAAAAAGCTTGCCCGGGTTCTGTTCTTACTGAACCTTCCTGAGAGAAGAAGCTCAAAAGACTCACAAAATATTGTCATCTTGCTGCCCTAACATAAACATTTCTTGGCAAGGTGTGGCATCTACATAATGGAGCAAGTTCTATTCTATTCTATCCTATTTATTCCCTGAAAAAAAGACACGGTATACAGTTAAACATCCAGTAGTCCATGTATATTTGTAAAATGCAATGTTGTTCTCTTTTCAGACATTAGAAGGTGCAAGAAACAATCTGGCAACCAACTGTTTAAGACACATGAGTTTTGTGTAACATTTTAAACAATTGAGCTCTGCTTTAAACATAAAATAAAGTCATGTGGGATAGTTTTGGGTTAGATACAAAATGGAGACTTCTACAGTGGCTACCACTGGAGAACCTAGTGTTAAGACTATGGTTATGCCTAAAGTCTTCAATGTTTCTTATCATTATGTATTATCTATCATTCTTTAAAAAATGCATGAAATTGAGTTTCTTCATGCAAAATGCTAAGTGAAAATGTGACCAATTTTGTCTCTACATACCTCATTGTTGGCCAGCTGAAACCATGGCTGTTTCCCATAGGTGAAGATCTCCCACATGATGACCCCAAAGCTCCACACGTCACTCTCTGTGGTGAACTTCCTATACATGATGCTCTCTGGAGGCATCCAGCGGATAGGTAACATGGTGTGTCCTCCAACCTGCCACACATTAAAAAAGAGTAGAGTAGATTAGAGTAGAAGAGGGTAGAGGAGAGTAGAGTACATTACAGTAGAGAAGAGAAGAGAAGAAAAGAGAGGAGAATTGTTCAATGATGGCTGGTATTTCAACGTACCTCAGATCTTACAGCAAAAACCCACATTTGAAAACTCAGACATCAAAACAACTCACACCTCCGAGGATTAAATGTCTTACCATGTAACTGATACCATGGCTTAACATCGCACGCCTTGGTCTACCGTTGAATGTTGATATTGATGCAATACAGGGACCCTAGCCTATCTCCATGTGTATTGAATGACTGCACAGGTATGTGAAATGCTATAGGTTAACCATCTTTTTGTTCTCTGTTCCCTGTCAATGCCACTAATCCACAAGCACAATAACCTTATGGTAGATCCCTCCAGCCTATTGGCATTAGGCTTAGAATTACAATCTCTTTATTTAAGTACATTTTGCATATGCCAGGAATTTGTCCTCTGTGTTTATTAAAGACACCATGAAATGGCATTTAAAAGCCAACTAGCTTCTGTAACATGACATATTTCAGAGCGAAACAGGATAGTTGGGCTGGACATACATCAGGAAGGAATTGATTTGATCGTTCAAAAGCCGGCGACCCATAACAATGCTGGATGCTAGCTTGCTGGTCCCCAGCTGTAATATGTAACGCTAAGCTACACTAGCTACATATCACAATATTGTAGATTAAATATTTTCTCATTTTGATGTCAAAACTAGCCAAATCGCTAGCCTTGCTTACCCTTGTTGTTTGTATATATATAGCTAGCGTAGCGTTACATATTACAGCCAGGGACCAGCAAGATGCTAGCTAGCCTAGCCTGTACATCTGGCATGCTATGCAGTAAGCTAGCTCTCGCTAGGGTCTGAAACAGACAGAAATATCAAAGAAGCCTCACGGCAAAAATGCCTTATAAAGTCACTTTTTGTGTTGGGGTCTTGCCTCTTATCATGCACTTAATTCCTAGACATGTCATCACATGAAAGTATCGGAAAAAGACTATATTCTCTGTACTAGCTAAGCATATAGCCAGCTTGTAAAGCGAAGGGGAGCTGTTGGTTGGTAGGGACAATCATCTTTTTCCTAATGTTGTACTTTAATAACATTGCCTGGAATTCATTGCGTGATGAGAGGCAAGACCCAAACACACCACCATGGTAAGCCAAAGTGACTTTATAAATCATTTTCGCTGGGAGGCTTCTTTGTTTACTATAAACAATGTGTGTACAGACCCAATGGAGAGCTAACATTAGCTTGCATAAAGTTCGCTTTCCATGGGTCTGCCATACAGGCTAGATGCTACGTTAGCCTTCATTCATTTATAGGCAGACCTCACGACTGCACCTAACTGCAAATCCTGGCATGACGTAAACGATTTTTCAGTGAATATCTTGGTTACAAGAAGGCTGAGCTAAGCAGTTCTGTGTTTCAAGTTGGAATATTTAGGCTGCTATACAGTACATTTGGAAATGGCCACGTAGCTGTATCTCATCAGCCCAGCCACACCTCCCTAAAACAGACACATGGCTGTTAAGGCGACAAGGAGAACATATTAAGAAATGTTATGAAGCAAGCACAAAAAAATATTTTTGTTTTACAGGCGGGAAAAGTAATTGGATTTTGATATGAAATTATGAAGAAAAAAAATAAAAATATCTATAGGCTTTTTTTTTGTGTGCATATAGTCTGTTGTACATGCACACTATGACCAGGGAAATGAGCTAACAAGGTGAAAAAGGCTTATGATTGTATGAAGATACCTTGTTAAAATCAACTACTTCTCTCCCCTCAACAGTCAATTCATTCGAATGGAATTTACATTGAATGGAATGTTCAAGGCTGTTTTTTGTAAAAATTTCTTAGCAATAAATCTATGTGGAAAAATCATTGTGACCGGCAGGTATCAGACAGGCACTTTTTTAGCACAATTCTGCCAATAATTACATTCAATTATTTCTTTCCCTGTATTCCTATAAACATTTCAAGCCATGATTGTTTAGTGTAGTTATGGTCATAATGTCCCTTGGCAGTGATTGGTGGTCATTTTAAAAATGGCTGCCAAGGGGGCTATAGGCAAAATCTGTGATGGCCCTAAAACTAAAACACTTCTAAAGACCTCCCCTAGGTGTGTGCAAAATATCATGCTTTTATCACAAAGTGCACAATGATGTGCCTTATGTGCCGCTGGACTATCAGGAGCAGTGGGTGCCTGAGGACCAACTACACTGCTAATGCCAGTGCTTTGGTCAAGGGCAATGGCAGGAGTACGTACCTACCATGCATGTCTTTTATAGTGTGGGAGGAACCCGGAGTTCAAACCCAGTATCTTCTTGCTTGTGAGGCAAAAGTGCTAACCACTGCTCCACTGTGTCGCCCATTATGGAGAGGATCAAAGTCTTGCAGCATGAAATTGGACATGCTCCAATCAGTTGAACCAAAGGGTTAAAAATACAGCCGCTACACATCCGATGATGGACGCTCTTAGTAGCACACAAGTAGCAGCCTTCTGTCCTTGCACATTGCATATCCATCAACATAACTGCGTCTGAATCCCAGCGATCACGTCTCTGGTTTCTCCATCTCTTGTTTCTCTTCACTGTGTAGACAGTGGCTAAATAGGCTACATAAGCAAACAACATGTTTGAGGAGGATGGAGAGTTTCCCCTGTCCTTAATAAAAAGCTGTATCGAATACAGAGCTCTTTTTGGAGGATATTCTAGGCCGGGGAGATGTCAGCTGTGAGATATTTTGACGTCTTTAGACTAAGCAGGGCCAATAATGAAGTCTCCCTCACTGTAAATCCTCAGAAGCTAGATATTAATCGATTAAACAATCATCCATTAATCATCCCCGCTCTCAGCTTTCATTAGCTGGGATTGTTTTAAAATCTATTTCCTATTCATGTCAATGGCTCGGCTTTAATCATACTCATGACAGGCCGAACAAGACTGATGTTGCAATGAGCTGCAGGATATTGCGACTTTCAACTGAGAGTGGTAGCCCCATATTAATTACAAGGCTCATTGTGCACCATATGCCCGGGGTCAAAGTACACTATTGACCGAAAATGTAAATAATATGGAGCTGTGATTTAACATGTGCACGCACGCACGCACATACATAGGCTCTGTGACAGAAGGCATCCTGAATTAAATCATCCTATTTCTGAACTTTTTTTTTTTTTTTTTTTGGGGCT
>OMKL01154271.1:20485-33280 GCA_900302295.1 Parasudis fraserbrunneri | reverse complement strand
GTCTTCAGCGCGCGTGTGTGTGTGTGTGTGTGTGTCTTTATGTGGACCTCCTGTGTCTCACCTGACTTGTCCTGCAGGTCATCCAGCCTCTCACCTCTCTCGATCACCTTGGAGATGTTCTCCTGCATCACATCAATGACCTCCTCAACCTGAGACTGCACACTAATGGAGACAAATGAGAAATAAATACCATATGCTACACCAGGGGTGGGCAACCTTTTTGGGCATGATATCTACTTTCCCCTTTTCCAAGGCTGGAGAGATCTACCATCGTCACCCAGGAACAGACAGAGTGAAAATCACCACTTTTAGGTCTCATCATTGGCTGGCTAATTAGAATAATGCAAACATAGAATAGGTCCACATTTTGATATGAATAATAAAGTGTAAATTCTGACTATCTGGGGAAAAAAAACATATGCATGTTGATATTATGAAACAATTTAAAAAAATGATGGGACCTTTAAATTACTGATGGCACTTGCTCCACTTACTTATTAGACCCCTGTGTATTAGCCCATTGCAAGATATTCTACAAATCAAAAAGTGGCTACTTAGTTTTCAAATTCAAGATTAAGGACCAATATAAATTCTCAGTGATCAAGATGTTTATTTGACGTTTAAGAAGTCATGCACTGTACAACACAAAATATGTAGGCCTATTATCATATTTCAGGAGTAAAAATTTGTCCAAGCATTTGAATTTAGCCAAAATGTCTCTCTGCTCAGCCAGTGGATGTGAGTAATAATGCCACAGTAAGAGCACACCTAACATACACACCTTCCAAACATCGAATAAAAACATTTGACAGACAAGTCTAGTCTCATGACATGTCTGATCCAGGTGATGTCTAATAGGAGGATGAGTGCTAGCATAACTTTCTCCAGAAGGGACACTCCTCCATGAGACATAAAAACCCGTGTGACACACTTTACAATTCAACTTTTATGCCTACAAATTATCTGTCACCAATATGGATATTCCTTCTGACTTGAAGGAAATCACCACACACACGCACAGCAGAGCACCGAGGCACAGAGGGAGAGAGATGCCTCTTATTCTATTGCAACCATTTGCTCTTTAGTAATGATTTATGATTAAAGCAGTTATGATTCCTGCAAAAGGAACAACACAGTGTTTGAGAGACAGGGACTTGGTCGAGAGCGCTGCGCTCCTCTCACTTTATTCCAAGACGTCTCGTCTGTAGGCTACGCAGCCTCACCTAAGTAATACAGAACAAATGGCGTTAGGCGTTGATTAATAAAGGAAACAACATTTATCTAATCAACCGTCTCTCTCAGCGCATGAACAGCCTCTGTAGGCTTTGTGCCCGAATGGAACGTGCATCATATTCATGTTCAATATGACGAAAAAATAAACCTTTTCTTATTCTGTGTGGAATAGTACGTCGCTGTCTCGTCCTATAGCCTACCCATTTTTATTATGCTGGTTTAACAGTCTGATAATTTTGTAAGAGGGTAGCCTCCACACCTGACTGATACCTGCATAGGCTACTAGTCCCAGGGCTGTTTATGACGCACTGTGTAGCATACGAATGACACGGGGTACCCAGTGAAAGCCCGCAAAAAAAAAGCAGGCTGGCCAAAGAGCCATCCCGGACAAGGATTTGCTGAGAAGTTTAAACCAGCAAGCCTGAGTGACTGACTTGGATGACTGACAAAATGATGGATGTCTTTGTCCAACTTGTCCAGTGATTGACTCCGAGGCCCCTTGCTATCGACTGGTCGATCGAAACCACGTGGTTGCCCACCTCTGTGCTACACATTCTAGGTGCTCTGACTGAGTACACTCACACGTACACAAGCACACACACACACACAGTGTGCAGTGGTTATGGAGGTGCTCCCTCCCACCGGCCACCAAATAAAGCAAGCGTTAATAACAGAAGGTGACCAGCCAACGGGCAAACCGGTTGGTTGGCAATAAAAGGCAAGGCAAGTCAAGCGTGGCAATGAAAGGTAAGCCAATTTTTCAGACTCAGAAGTGTATGCAATTACAACCAAGGATTTTATGGAAAAAGTTGACGACATGAAAGCTAGATTTGTCCAGCGTGGGTACCCTACCGAGCGGATCCATAGGGCTTATGAAATGGCACTGGGAAAACCTCGCTCGATTTGTAGAAAGAAAAAAAAAGTGAGAAAAAAGAGAAGAGATTTTCTGTCACTTGCATTAGCTCTTATTTTCCCTACTCGCATGTCATAAAATCAGTTTTTAGAAAACACTGGAAAACATTAGAAAACACATTTTAAAATCGGACACTGAACTGGCGCCCCCACTTTCAAAAATCTGCCTCTTTTTGTGAACGAACGGGGGAAAAACTTGAGAGACCAACTGGTCCATGCCGTTTTGGCACATCACAAGCCCACACAACCTATACAACAGAGGCTGTTATGCTCCCTACACGATGTAACTACTGCTGTGGTAGCTGCGCACAGTGCAACAACACGTACAACACTAACAGCGTCATTACTTGTGCCTCCACACATGTTGTGTACATGCTATGTTGTCCATGAGGTTTAGCATACGTAGGTAAAACTACAAGAAAGCTGAAGCAACGTATAAGTGAACATAAGAGCACTGTACATAGGAATGACTGAGATTATCCCATAGCTGCACATTTTAATGATGAGAAACATGACATTTCATCTTTACGTTTTTGTGGCATTGAACAAGTCAGCCCACCATGTAGAGGGGGTGATCACGACTTGTTGTTAAAAAGACGTGAAGCTTTTTGGATCTTCACTTTACAGACCTCGTCACCCAGGGGTCTGAATGATGAGCTACTTCTTAATGTGATGTTATGAGATGTGTTCCAGTGATTTATTTTTGACATGCCGTCTATTTTAGACTCATCTTGTATGAACCATGTTATTATATGGTAATTTTTTGCTGTATTTTGTCTTTATTTACTTAATATTTCTTTCTAATCCCATCTCCTCTCTTTTCTTATCTATTGACAGATTCTAGGAGACAGTTTTGTCAAGCTCCAACCAGTTTTGAATGAATTTTTTTGAAAATATTTATCTTGGTATGGCAGCTTTTCTTTACTATGTGCATTTTGAATTGTGTATAATGTGTGTTTTGTATATGATGCATTCTGTCTATATATATTGTAGGCCTATGGAGCCATGATGGAGTATATGCTTGATTCAATTAGTGATGTCAGTCTTTAGTGAGACCTGATTGGTCCACGTGGGTCAACCAACCTATTTAAGATGGTCTCTTTTTTTGTCTTGTCAGATAACCTGATGATGGTCTTGGTACCGAAACGTTGTTTACAATGAATCTATTTCGACTGCAAGTGAAGAGGAGAGTGAGCGGGCGTTCTCTGTTCAATGGAAAGTAAGCCCGTCCCAAATCCTGACCTGCCTGCAACTTGGGCTGCACTGATGCTTCAGCAGTGATTATTAGTGAAGAATCTTCATCTTCATCTTCATTCTTCCTGCGCATAGACTTTCAATACAGCAGGTGAATGAGAGATGCAGGGTAGACAGGCAATCCATCTATTTTTTCTATTCACTCAGTAACCAGACGGTAAAAACAACTCAGCAGCTTCCAAACACCTGTCTTGTCTATTATAATAAAACAGATTTTCTCTCATAACAATGAGAACCAGACGAAGGATTGCATAAAATATCACATCACTGACTGGACCTTAGTGTACGTCTCCCCTCTAGGACATAACAACAAACATGCACAGCCAAAAACCTGCACCAAACATCAGGTCCTGTGAGACATGCGCAAAAATACACGTGCACGGACATGTACGCGCACACCTCCGCGCACGCTTTGAAGACGTGACCTCAGAGGCTATAGGTTGAGACAGAGGTGAGGCGGCTGTGCGCTGAATAAATAAACATAGCTCTCCGGGAACCTTTGACGATGGCACCTAATTGCCTGGATTTACCACAACCTCATCAAACAGTGATGGGTGAAGGAAGCGTGAAACAGAGACGGCGGGTGCCAGACTGTCTCAACAATAACCTGCCTTGTTCTGTTTTCTGGCTGTCTGGAAGGTTAACGTTAATGTGGAAACTGATTCCAGAGGGACTGGAGCTGAGTGGGAGGGTTACACAATGACCTGCACATCGCTGCCGCTGTTGCACAATCTGCCGGCAACCTGGCACCTCTGGTAAACATTATCAGCCAGGGTTACATAACACCAACACCAAAACACTGTGTACTGCTAATGCTATCGAGGCCCCTGCGGTGTGAAGTGATACGTCTGTACTTACTGTTTGATTTTGTCGTTCTGCGGCCCAAATCTGGGACCTGTTGGCCCCCTCCTGGAAAACAAGTGATTTAGTTAGCGAGTTACGGTTTCCGTCTGAGTGAATGTTGCAAACAGCTCAACTGCATCTACTTATTTCTGTTCTGACAACATCCCGCAGATGTTGAGCACAAGGGAACTCACAGGAAAAAGTCCTCTTCTTCGTCAGAGTCCTCCTCTAGCAGGTTCCTCTGTAAGAGACAAAAAGGTCAGAGGTCAGACACTGATAAACCTCATTGACTTCTGACTCTCCTATCAGTGGAATGCTCACTAGGGCTGTGAGATGGTGGAGATGATGAAAACTGGGCCAGATTAGGATCACTCCACATGGGACACATTCCTACCACTATTGCCTGTTGCTGCCAATGAAGAGTACTGTGATTGACTGGATTGACTCCAGATGCCAGATAGCTGCTGAACTGATCAATAGTTTATTTTTAAATTCCTCTTCAATGTCTGTGGTGAGCAGATATAGCTGGATGTAGTTTTGTAGAGCATTTATAATGTGATCGTAAGGCCTTCAAAATAAGAGCCTGTCATCTCTTGTACTCGACTTCAACAATCCTCCTGTCCTGCTTCGTTAGACCTCAAAGACCCTTCCTCTGCTCTGAGAAATACACACAGTGCTTGTCTTGGCTGATGCACTGGACTATGACCGTGCTCTCCATGGCGAAGAGCTGGGGAGGAAAATACAGAGGCTTCCAAGGACTTTAAAAGGTTATCTTACAAAAAAAAAACATCCCCATAATTACAACCAGATTCCTTAAAATCTGTGGCTTCAATAGAAGCAGAAAATGCCTCGTGTGTAAAACGATAATAATAGTGAGGGCACAGTGGTGAATTAGTCAGGTCAGTTATGCAAGACTCTTTCAGGTAGAGTTGAGCCTGGAACAAACAAACTCTGTCATTGCTTCTCATTGGGTAGCAAATACAAGGACTTTGCTGGCTGTGAATGGATCACATCAACATGCTAGGCCATGGCTACATCATGCAAAGGCATCTGAAGAATTCAGCTATGGTATAAACAATGCATTTAAAAGACATACAGTGCAGTGCAGTGGTGTGGAGGGGCCTCCACATGGAAGCAATTAGGGAGTTTTAAGCACCTAATCAATGAAATTCAAAATCTGTTTTCAACCAACTGTGTTGCCCCCCAGGGTTTTAATGTCTAGTTCAAGACCACTTTGAAAGAGATAAGACTGCTGGGATTGAACCTATGACCTTCCAGCCAGCCAGGTCACGCTGCCGGCCTGATGAATGAGTCATTTAGGAGTGGAGACCCCACACCTGCCCCATTAAAGAGAAAGGAAAACGATGAGCCAGCACTATGACAAGACAAAGATGTCTTTATCAAGATATTCAAACACAGACAGTGTTTTCTCCCGATAACCAAAGGCATGGTAGCCGTATGGTCATAAAAAGAACTTTATGAGAAAAGGTTCTAACACTCTCCCTCTTCTCAGCCTCCTTCTTTTCCATCTACCTAGGAGGAGGAGGAGAGGAGACGAGTGGAGGACTGGCAGCTATTATCAGGGCTAAGGAGCGGGGGGACTGGATATTTGTTATGTAAGAGTCAGATAGTGTGTGTGTTCCTGTTTGATCAACAGCTCAACACAAAAGCAAACAGGATGACCCTCTTGGAGGGAGAAAAGACAGAAGAAAGGAAGGAAGGAGAGAAAAAATGGGCGGATTGGAGAGGGTGGGGGTATGATGGTCTTGACAAGGACCAGATATTTGGCTTCACTTCATTCCACCACCCCCCCTGTCTATTCTTTCATTTCTCCACTCCCTCTCCCATTTTTCACCTACTGTATTTCCTTCTTCTTCTTCTTTTTTTTTTGTCTGTCATGTTTCATTTATGGCCTGTATTGCAACCGGGCAACTGTTCTATCGTATCCTCTGGGGAGGTCAGACATTGGTTACAGTCTAGTGCCCATTCTGTCTATACTGCCAACTCTTTCACTGTGTACTCCCTCCCAGACTTCAGTCAATCCTTCTTCCGACCCAAAGAGCTTTGATATGATCTCCATCCACGTCTTACCCTCTCGCTGCGAATGGACCCTGTGACCTCGTCATCGTTGAGGTGTCGTTTAAACTTGGGAGGCATGTTGTCTTCAGGCTGCTCCTCCCTCTCTGGCTCCCTCTGGAGGACAGGAGGGAAACAACGTCCGTTAAAGACTCATAATTACAGGCTATAGCACACCTGCACCGTGCATGTCAACATGGATCTGTTGTCGTGAAAAGTGTTACACCAGAAAGGCTGCTGGGGGAGGAAGCTCTCTGATGTCGGCAGGTGTGAGTGAGTGATTTCAGCTAGACCAGGTTTTGACCTGGGATTGGGGCACACCACAAAGTGTTAGAGCGGAGAAAAACACCTCATTCAAACCCTTGTCCATGGAAATTTAATTCTCTCTCAGTACTGATTGGTCAAATTAAACCATGTATGGTTAGGCAATTTAAGGCAGGGCTCTAGCTGCAGGATTTCCTGTTCAGCAGAGTGACATGGTAATAAGAGTCATAGAGTCAGAGAGCGGACCTGTTTCCTTGGCTTGATAACACATACTTAAATCCAGAGTTTAAATTTCCCCCCGGCTTCTTGCCTTTTTCATTCAAACCGACTGCACTGTGGTGGGCAAAGCCACAAGTGTGAAAACCAAGGTGCTTTTCTAATCAGGCCTACTCAGTGGAAAATATACAGTACTGGGTAGGGCTGGGCGATATAGGCAACATTTCAGAGAGATATTTTCCTTAGTTTTGATGGTATAATAGTATTTCATGGTATATAGTTTTCCAGTACTAATTACAATGTGATATGACATTCTTTATGTCTTGGTTTTGGTCATGGTGCTATTTCATTCACCATGGTCTACTTTCTTTTACTTCTTTTTAATACTGCTGCAAGGAACAATTTTTCACTACATTTTTACAACATGTCCTATATCATGGACAACAAAATCCATACATTTGCCCATGCAAAGGAATGGATTTTGTTGTCCATGATATAGGACATGATCCATAACGGCAAAACACTATAGCTTCATATTCGGTATACCTCCTGTCCCTAGTACCAGGCCAACTTCACTCCAAACATTTCTGGTGATAACAGGCACAGATTGGCCAAGAAAGGAAATATCATCAAGAGTCTCTGGGTACAAATCTCTCTGAGCCCCAGAATGGAAAACAGGCTGTCCTGTTCTTCCAACTATACCCCCCTCGGTTCTAAGCTCACTGTCTAGGTGTCTTTCCAAACAACACAAGGAGCATCGCAACAAAAACCATCACATTGTTCCCTGGAGGCAGCCTCTGGGAAGCTGATGCTATAATGTCTCTGAAACAAACACAGGCCAAATTCTTCTTACAAAAAAAGCCCTAGCGCAGTCATTGGGGAACCATTTTGAAAATGTTAGGAAACACAGACATCTCATTCACGCATGCTTCGACTCTCCACCAATACTACGTATGAGACTCTGGTACCATTGAATCCAGTTCTGTCTGACACTGGCTTTCTCAGCGTCCTTTTCTGGCACCACGATCGGAAAAAGGCCTTTCAGCGGCCAGGAGCGAAGAGGAACTTTCCGGTAAACAGAAGAGGAGAGAGAGGCAGGGGACAAGGCTCTATCTGAAGCAGTAACAGAATGAAGGGAAAGAAAGAAACAGCAAGAAGAGAAGAGAGAAGCCAAGTCTAAATAAGGGTTGTAGAATGTAGGGTTTCAGCATATTCATAGTATTCCATAGAGCCCAGCAAAGAATTGCGAACAAATCATTTTGAAGTAATCAGTACCGAGCCACCAGTGGTACGTTCTGGTAAAATATAATCGAACCTCTCCCACTCATGAGTTCCAATCAGAAAGATCAGAATAGTTTTGAGTTCCCTGAAACAAGCCTGGCTGTCCAATCAGAAAGATCAGAATAGTTTTGAGTTCCCTGAAACAAGCCTGGCTGTCCATTCTTGTTTGTTCCCTTTCCCCCTCCCCTCTCAGTTGGTCAAGTTATAAGCACGGGAATGGACAGAAGCAGTGATGGCTGGCTGCTATGCCAGTGAGACAAACTAAAGCCTAGACTTCATTAAATTAGCAAAGAAGCCTATGGATTGAAGATGCATATGAACAGCATGTATTAAACACATTCAAGTGCCACACATGACACCACAGGGAGCCAGGAGTCTCGGCGAGCTCAACTTGAAAACCCCCAAAAACTCGAAAGGTTCGATTTAGATGAATTGACTCAAACTGAACTAATCGAATTGGACTGCCCAGCACCAGTATTCAATCGCAAAAATCTTGGTTGGCAATCAGCGGGTGAATGTAATCAAATACCAGGTGATAATTATTAAATGACAACCGTGGCCACTGGCCAATGAGCTGTGGCACTGCACCATATTGGTTGGCATGACACATCATGGGAATACTATAAATAGACTGTAACCTCTACTCTATTTTAAAAGAAGGCAAGAGCCTTTCAACAAAGTAGCCTATATATGGGAATAATAACAGTCATTAGAGTTTAAGGTTATGTTTTGGACTGGACTGCACCTACGCTACAACGAAGTAGAATACTAGGCCTACAATTGTCTTCAAGGGGAAGATATTCTACTGCAGAGAGAACTATATTTTCTAAGTTCCTTGTTTGGCAGCGCATTCACACATCCAAAACTATGGGTGTGTCCCACCTGTATATTGTAAAGATTGTATAGTTAGGCTTAATGTAACACATGATCAGAGCTGTTGTTGTAGTAGTAGTAGTAGTAATAGTAGTGGTATATGTGTGGAATTAATGTGTAACAGTAAGGATCTACATGCTAGCTGAGCTGTTTCAGAGGCCAGAGGGGGACACAAATGACATGCACACCACTGTGTACTCTTTTTAGTGGTGCAGATAATTAAACCCCAAATATCAAGTCCATGTAGAAAACAGATAACTCCTGCACACAAGGATTCACCTCTCCGTTGATATATTTTATAAGGTGCTTACGTTTCTCTCTGCAAGACCTTTTTCAAGGCATGATGCCAACTTTGTCACTTTAATAAATAGATCAATGCAGAGATGAATCTGTGTTTGCTGGAGTTATCTGTTCTCTACATTCTACTTCAGAGGCCTTAAATTGTCATTAAAGCCCCAGCCCGTGATTTTATTTTTTTATTTATCTTGTCATTGTGGGGTATATTCACATACATTCTTGGAGAAATAGATCTGTTGTTGGAAAATACACTATATGGAACTTTCTCAACCCATTGTAAATTGGAATATAGATCCATTTTATTTAAATGTTTACAAACATTACCAACGTAAACAAACCATTTACAGCCACAAAAATACAGCAAATACAATTAAAAACTCAAATGTACCTGGTGTCTAGTATTAGTCCTTGTATCAAGAGCTCAGTCAGTCAATTAGAGAATGAAAAACATTCTCCATTCATATTTCTTGTTTTTGGTGGTGGGGCTATCCATTTATTTACGTTTGGATTGGGCTGCCATTTCACATTCAGTAAGTGTAACGTGTTGGGTACCTTAATACACCACCAATAACTAGCTGCCACCATTGCATTGATTGACAAATTACTGCTAACGTTAGCCTGTCACTTGCTAATCTGACAATAGCAATGTTAGCTTAGCTGACTAGCTAGCTAGCCATCAGGTTAACGTTACATACATCCAAGCAACATTCTGTGGCAATTGTGTCTGAAAACAATCCAAAGCACCGCTCCTGGAAAATAATGATAATGTAGCTAGAGGCCGTAGACTACCAGTAGTAGAACTGACTCAACAACTAGCTAGCTAGTTTAAGTTAGAAAGGCCGCTGTCTGGTGCAATGCCATAGGCAAATCTAAATAGCTAGCTAGTCAGCTAAGCTCTAATGCTAATATTGTTAGCTACGGTCAACGTTACCTGCTGTTTTCACACGGGACCCACTCTCCGATGCCTACGTACACGACTAAAAACTCGTTTCTTTCGAAAAATCTGTCATACATCCAGGGTTACAGGCTTCGAGGTGGCTAAGAGATTATATTCTCAATGCATTTCAGTTGCTACCTTGATGATGAATCGAGGCTGGTAAAGATGTACGTTAGCAGCTACCACTTGCTATCATTAGCTGTCTTTTTCTGATCAGCTGACCTGGGAGGAAATGAAACAGCTGGAGGAGTAGGGGGAGGGCATTGCACCAGATGTGTCAGAAATGGAGATGCTGTATTGACTATTGAGGTATGCTGGCACATTTTCCGAATCTTGTTCTGGTACAGATTCAGTTTCACCTCAAATATAAGGACAAACAATAGCCTATGTATTGATTTCTATTTATATATATTTTATTTTATTTATAGAAAGAGTTAAGAGTTTGACTACTGTGGATGAAATTTTCAAAGACCATCATAAATAATAAAATAAATAATAATTCAAAATATAGGTCTGCTTTATTCCAGTGTTTACAAACATTTCACATGTAAACAAAGTTTTGACATCTATACTGTAAATTTAGGTCAAAATTCAGTTTTAGCTGTCATCATATACATCATTCCCTGTAAAAGCTCAGTCAAATTTGAAAATAAAACATTCCTCCAGTACCATATTTATACCATATCCAAACAACACCACCATCAGTTGTGGCTACCATTTTATTTTGATTGGGCCTTTATGAATGAACTCATGTGGCCTAGCGTCTATTCGGTGGGGCCATCTTATGACATTTCTGAACCCTCTCTTACTACAGATTCAATTTCACCTCCTTATCAAGGGAAAACAACTTAATCAAAATTTTAAAGGAACACCCCACCAAAAAAATACATAAAAATACAAATAAAGCCGATTAATTATGCTCATAATCTCACACATATCCCAAAATGATATACTGTCTTGTACAAAAAAAGAGTTAAGATGTGTGATGTCATGATATATATTATTCCAGGAAGTAATACATAGCCTACAGCTCAGGGAAATTGTGAAAGTGAAAAAATAGATATATCAAGGCATTCCAAGAACTGTTCTCACTGAGGCCTTGATATTTTCATTTTCATCATTTCACTGCAATGTATTTATTATTTCTTGGAATAATATACATCATAATGACATTACACATCTGAACGTTTTTTACTCAATAACTCTCACACCAAATTAATTTGTACAAGACAGGTTATAGTTTTGGGATATGTGTGAGATTATGGGCATAATAAATCAGCTTTATTTTTTGGGTAGAATGTTCCTTTAAAGCTGCAATGTGTAAGATTTCTTTGTTTGCATTTTGCTCCAAAACACATCTTAATGTGGACACACTGACTCACAGTCTACTGTGAGAAGGCCTATGTGAATGCTACCACCAATTGTTCTTGTGATATTGCAGCTACTATAATTTAATTTATATAATTATTTTGTTAAAAATGTTAGTTTAACATATTTTGACTGATCATCAAGACAAAAAAAATAAAAAATAAAGAGAGCTAAAGTAAAGATCCTTAAGTTCGTCTGTTTGTTTGTCTGTCTGTCTGGATAAAACAAAATGTCTTGAATTTATTGCAATGGTAATGGGCTAAATTGTGCCATGGAAATTGAGAGGGTAAAGGGCCCCACAGCTATGACATGTATAAGGGGTAGAGTTTAGTATAGATCATAAAACATAGTAAACTGAAACATGGGATGAGAAGGATGAGACTTTAAAATGGATAGTTTAATTATATATTATAGACCAAGCTTTCCCACCTGTTAATACGAAAATGGGGTCCTTAAGAAATTCCCAATCAAACTTAAACACCTATAATAACCTATTTGGTTCTTATTTTGAAATGAGAAGTCTATCCCCTATGTTCTTTCTTTTTTTTTTTTTACTACACAGAAGACACCAAAAAACATGCAGCTTTCCTATAAACGGATGTTTCACATTTTGTCAAAAAGTGATAGCCTAGCTACAACTTGAAAGATGTAAAGATGTTTGGGTCACAGGAATCTTTCAATCTCTATGAGAAATGGTTGTAATAGAGCAGTAGTCTCAACCTTTTTTTGAGTCAAGGGCCCCCAAATTGATACACATTAGTCTATGGATTTGAAATTATTTTTTCTCAGGACCCCATCTGAGAAGATTTTGATTGTTAGATGTGATTAAGTTATACTGTAAATGGTAAATGGTAAATGGACTGCATTTATATAGCGCCTTTATCCAAAGCGCTTTACAACTTATGCCTCACACTCACCCATTCACTCACACATTCACTCACCGACAGCGGAGGCAACCATGCAAGGTGCCAACCTGCTCGTCGGGAGCAGTTAGGGGTTAAGTGTCTTGGACACTTCGACAGTAGTTGGTCTTAGGCCTGGGGAGAGACAATCCTGTATATGGCTGTGTGTTTTAAGTAGTTGGTCTTAGGCCTGGGGAGAGACAATCCTGTATATGGCTGTGTGTTTTAAGTAGTTGGTCTTAGGCCTGGGGAGAGACAATCCTGCATATGACTGTGTGTTTTAAGTAGTTGGTCTTAGGCCTGGGGAGAGACAATCCTGTATATATGAATGTGTGTTTT
>OMKL01154271.1:0-17549 GCA_900302295.1 Parasudis fraserbrunneri | reverse complement strand
CCCACACACACACACACACACACACGCACACAAATCTTACAGAAGAAAAAAACGACTCCAGTGATAAACAGTATACAGCAAACACACCTGTCCACAGCAGCAGTGAATCATTTATAAGTGAACCCAGGTTCTACTACACTGTTCTTCAATCCCAATATCATCGATTTATAACAGTGGTAAATACAGGGGAATGGGAGAAAAGGTTATGACTCTTGAGTAGGAACCAAACCCAAAAGTAAGTCCCATATCTCTCCCTCAGCAGCAATAAAATCCCAAGTGCTATTCATGGAGCCTGTCTCTCCATTGGGTTGGCTGGGTCATAAAGAGTGGAAATTGAGAAGTCTGGTCGCAGCAGGAATGTGGATTAGGTCAACTGTTTCCATCATTCACTTCAATGGCCTTGTGCTAGAAAGATTCATCAATATGAGCCTTGGAGTAACATCATTTAAAAGTCAGTTCTGTTGAAACACTGGATTTATAGAACGCTTAAATGAGGGTAATGATCCTTATTAATGGCCTCTTTGAAGTTTTAATAAACCCTCTCAAATTTGGAAATATGAAGTCACATGTTTGTAAAAAGCCCTTTGGTCCATGTTTCCTCGTACAATTATTTGAAGAGGAATCTTGTGCACAAGGTTTTAACTGCAGGGTAGCGTTTAGTAGTACTTGTCACAGCAGGCAAGCACAGGTAAGACTTAGAAACAAAGAGGAAATACAGACTGTTCCCTTAAAGCCACAACAAACTCTCTATCTCCCGGCAAGACGATGACGGATCAAGACCTCATAAAGACAGGGGTGGTAGTGTCTGCTCTTTCTTCTTAGTAATCCCAACATAGCCACATCCTTTCATTAAACACAGCATTCCCATTATCATAATGGACATACTTCAGCTTCTATACCATACCATCAACCTCAGATAAACATGTTTTTCTTGATGTTGTCGGAGGGCTTGAGTGTTAAAACATCCTGTCTGTCATTCCTGGTGAGGGTTTGGGAACAGCCATTTCACACGCAAGTAATGACAGGAGAGGTTACGCATTTCTCAAACTTAGGGCTGGGGACTGGGATGTTTCTGAGCAGTCGTGGAGCTGTTTGAAAGGACATATCCGTAGATAGAGACTTGAATTGTAGTATTAGTTACTCTATAAATGTCTGTTAGTTTTGACATAAGGGATCTCTGAAGTATCGTATTTAACACCTGACACTCATGTTCACTGGTTGAAGGTTTTGTTACTATGGAGTGCAACATATGGCGGCATCCACGTGGAGAACTGATGTTTACCATAATGTTGTGAGTGTGAAAGCAAGTCCCTGGAAAAAGATATTTAGTTAGATAACATTTCATTATCTTTATTTATAATTTTTTTTGTGGCAGTTCACATGGGCAGCACTTTTAGTGTCTTATTGAATGTATCAGCCTTAACTTTGTTGACTGTGTAGCTAAGTCAGGATAGTCGCAGACCGTTTATCTTTAAAGCAGATGGCTTTGACCTCTGACGACCTCATGCAGGAGCACGTATTTCCACTATTCTGGCGAGGACCACGGCTAACAGGTGAAGTGGAGCCTTGCTGATGAAGACAGATCTGTCTTCCTATTCCTCTGAGATCGACTCACTCACTCCTGGCAGGGACTCAAACCAACACCAGGACTGCCTATATGACATTAAACAAACTATCAGAGGAGAATTATGGCCATAGCTTCCCATGAAAGAACAGTCCTACTATTATTTGATGCATCATCACCCCCCCTCTCAAAATGTTTTTGTTGCTTCTCCAAGCTCAGTGTTATTATTATTAGCGTAATGTAATTTAATTAATTTGTGGATCATTCTGATGATGTTTTGATATTCAAAACATTCTAATGTTTTCTCTCAATATTCAAACACTATAAAGGGTTGTGTTAGTGTCAGTGGGTGAACATATATCACTGCTGTCTGTTATCACATGTCTTGGAGCATGTCTACCTGTGTGGACATTTAGTGAAGTGTGTCTTTAAGTATTTTCACATGCCCATCTTTGTATGTGATAAACGATTTAGTGTTACTCCCAGTCGTGCCCGGAGGACAGAATGTGTATGTGTAGTTTTTCAGTACATCTGGGAGGCATCAGTCAGTGGTGAGGGCCTAGTTCCTGCCCAGAGACACCCAGCTCCAAGGTCATTTATTACCCATATTCCCCTGCTGCCACTGCTGGATTTGGTTTGCACCACAGAACTTGAATTATTAGAATGACAATTCCTATTCAAATCTACATTCTTGAAAGGTAATTTGGCTGGAACACATGATGATTGTTTAATAATGTTACTATTGAAATATGCGCTGGGTTTAGGGCACAGGGTTTTTATATAACGATGGTTTGGTCACCGATGCAGAGGTAAACGACTACTGGATCGTTGACTGGGACCAGCATTCTAAATGTTTCATTCACTTAAATAGAATCTGGTCCCAGCACTGCCATGGCGCCGTCCTGTGGGCGCTGAATTTCTGCAGTTGTCAATGACTAGACCTTTTTTTTTCTAAGGACCTTGGTGCAGCAAAGGAAATGACCATGACACACTAGGAAAGGCATTCTCTAAGAATTCAAGCTCTGCGTTTGTACGTACAGAGGAACCCCCATCATACCCAACCTCTCCCTGCATCCTCCTTTCTCTGGACCCCTCCATCCTGTCTTCTCACCACCCCCTGGAGTCGCCTCTCAACCACAGAGCTGTCTGCTGCTCTCATCGGGACCCCAAAGCTCCCTTTTTTATTTATGCTTTTCTCCAAGTCTGGCCATCCTTGGAAACAATACTAAAAAGGTTGCTTTAAATCAGCCACTGAGGGACGATGAAAAATGTCTTGAAACAACTTCAGCTTTTTTTCCACATCATCTGGCAGATTTGTAACATCTCTTTCAGCTCAAACCATTGACAATACAGGAAGCGTTTATGACAGAAAAGGTGGATTTGGTTACAAGTAACAAAAGGTTTATTAAAAACAAAAGATGGACAACAGATATTGGACAGAGCCATTGGCAGAGCTGCCTCCCTTGGCAGGAGTTATAAGTATTTGATCAGTTTGAATTTGTAAAATTCAAACCCAAGAGAATGAAGAAGTGTCAGTGATGAAGGGCATCATCTACTACTCTTGCTCATGATTGAGTGTACCTCCGAGGATGCATCTCCTGAACCTGAACCTGTCTTTTTAGCTGAGAAGGTCAATCTTCCTGCCTCTTCTTCTTGCTCTGTGGTGTGTCATTGGAGAAGTGCTCAGACATGGCAGCCAGAGCCCGGTAGCGGTGAGAGATGGAGTTCTTCACCTCTTTTGGCAGCTCAGCATAGCTGCAGAAGAAAGGAGATGGATGAAAACAGCATGGTCACAATTTTATCCTTGGCACAAATGGCCACACTGGTAATGGCAATATCATACTCTTGAATAAACAAAAGTATGGGACATAATTGTACATAAAAAAATATTAAAAAAAAGGATCACATCCATTGGATGAACTGTGCAGATTTTTAATTAACAGTGTTAACCTCTGCTGCCCCCCTGTGGTATTATTGAGCATCTGAGAAAAGCTTGCCGAAGGTACAATATTCCCGCTTACGTTTTGTCATACCCATCCGGTTGGAAACAGGGGTCCCATCCAAAGTCTCTAGGACCTCTGGGCTCCACGATACGCCCCTAAGGAGACAGAAATAGAATATGTGGATATGGGAAAGAGATAGAGAAGGAGAAGGGAGAAAGAGAAAGGGGGGGGGATTGATTCTGACCTCTGTTTTCCCTTTGAAGAGCAGCACTGGCTCATCTTTCCCAGCAGAGAAGGCAAAAGTGCAGAGAGCCCAGGCCGATTTGTCCTCAAATCCAGCTAGGAGTTTATATAAGCCTGGGACACAGACAGACAAGATTACACACTAAACAGTGAACGTGATAATTTGGGCATGCAGCTGTGCTGATACTTGTAGTGGGAGATTAGTGTCATATACAACTTACCTTCTGGTTTCAGTTTGTCTAGGAACCATTTTCTACAGACAGACAGAAAACGTATTCAAATTCCATTCATCCAATTGACATGCAATTACTGATAAAAAAATAATTAAATGTGTGAATACATGTGATTAGTGTCACACTAACATGTAAGGACCAGGCAGCCCCTCCAAGGCTCTGAAACATAGACAAGTGTCCTCCACCATCACCGGCCCATCAATCTGAGGGATGAAAAACAGACAATATTTCAGGGAGAACCATTTGTTATCATTTAAACAGGTATACACATACTAAATGTAAGGTGAGTGATGTGTATTGTCTACTCTCAACTGCCGTGGTGCTGTCCCTGTGTACTGTATTGTGACTGCATGTTGTACTGTGGAAGTTGTAAGTTGTTAAATGTCTTTGCACCATTAACTGGCACCCAGACACATTTCTGAGCATTCATTGGATAATTCATTGGATTGGATTTGGCAAATAAAGTGTCTCTGTTTCTACAGAACAGCAATATAATAGTTTCCATACCTCGCGTGCAGCCTCCTTACACTTTTGTATCGAAATATCATCTGGTTCTCCCTGGTATTCAGGCACTGAGAAAATGATCATGTCAGCAAGGACATCATACAGACGCATTTGCATTTACTGATCATTGACATTTTTACTTACAGTCAATTTTCTTGGAAACTAGCTTGTATGGAAACTTGTCTCCCAGTATCTGAATGACCTAAAATATTATATAAACAAAGAGTATTAGAACACTTAATATATTTGTAAATGAAAGCAAGTATGTACTAAATTGCTTTACAGTGGCAATGATCACTACTGTCTATATTTAGCAAGCTTGTTGGTTGTGAAATCATGCAGGATTCGTCTGGCTTGCGAGCCTAAGACACTGGAGTAACGGCACCAAAATGGCATTAGTGTCCAAGTGAGACGCGTGGGACGGTTCTAGCATGCATAATCAAATCCATCTTCGTTGTCTGTTTTAGGCATGAAATAAAAGACCCTCACCTCCTCAAGTTTCTTTGCATTTGCAGTGACAAAAACCACAGATCTACCCACTGGTACAGCCATGCTGAATGTCTTCGTTCGTTATCCGGAAGATCATCAATGGCGGATTCGCCGGGACGAAAAGGCTTCCGGCTCAGCGTTAAGCCAATGAAAACGTCGAACTAAAAACCTCAACAAATCACTGTAAAGCTCTCAACTCCACCTACAAGAAAGTCTCCAATCAGAAGAGTAGAGGGCTGTACATCCAGAAATATCGTCCGGATAGATATGCTTATGATGTGCCATGTGGAATACAAGTTGTAAACAGGTTTGGAATCGATCATGGTAAATTGATTCTGTTCAGAGAAACCTATTGAGAGTTGATGATGACTAGCCTTTTACCTCGTACTGCCGAGGAGTTCAGCTCTGCCGAATACTGGGAGCGGTTTTTCAAGAAGCGTGGAGAGAAGGCTTTTGAGTGGTATGGAGATTACAACAAACTCTGTGGCGTGTTACATAAATACATCAAACCCCAGGATAAGGTAAAATAAACCACCTTGACAGGCCTGTTTCACATATTTAGAGAGAGCGAGAAGGGGCAGACTGAATGTCAGTCTGCTGTTCTTTCGCATAGGCTAACGTCATCTCTTTATGAAAAATACAGTGCTTGGCATGCATGATATATTTAAATTAGACTAAACGATTAATCTCCTGAGCGTTATGTTGTGGCTGTTGTCCAGGTACTGGTGGTAGGTTGCGGTAACTCTGAGCTGAGTGAACAGCTGTATGATGTCGGCTACAAACATCTGACCAACATTGACATCAGTGAGACGGTGATAACCCATATGAACCAGCGGAATGCTGAACGACGCCCAGACCTGACCTTCCAGCAAGTAGACGCCACTCAAACGCCTTATGAAGATGTCAGCTACCAGGCCACTTTGGACAAAGGCACCCTGGATGCCATGGCCTCTGAGGAGGAGGGGGCATTGGCCAGGAGGATGCTTACTGAGGTACAGGATCAGAACAGTCTATCGTGCATAGATGATGCACTTGCTGCAAGTCACTCCGGATGAGAGCGTCTCATCTGCTAAATGGCTAGAATATAAAAAGAATGTAATGATATCTTATTAACTCCCCACACCAACAGACTACCTAACCTATCAGTTATATCCAGATCTGTCTTCCCTTCCTCCCATTAATTGTTTTTCTGTTGTCCGCAGGTGGGTCGGGTGCTTGCTGTGGGAGGCCGGTATGTCTGCGTGACTCTGGCCCAGGAGAGCGTGATCAGGCTGGCTGTTGAACACTTTGTTCAGATGGGATGGGCGGTGAGGCTCCACTGCCTGGAGGAAACAGAGAGTGAGGAGGACTCATTTGCCCTGCCTGTCTTTGTGTTGGTCTGCACTAAGTTCCGACAGCCTATGCCCATGCCTATTCTGGAGTTGTGCCTCGGGGAGGATGGAGCCCCCACCCGTCTGACGCAGGTGCCAGAGCTGTTGTCAGCAGTGAGGGAGCGCCAGGCATACTCTGTTCTGAGAAAGAGGCTCCGTACAGGCACTGATGCTAGCTCTAACCTCTCCCTCACCTTGTGCCATGTCAAGACCGGCCTTCCCAGATATACTCTCACAGTGCAGGATTGTCCCCCTGGTGCCAAGGTGCCCAGAGCCAACCACTTTGCCATTTTTATTGGTGAGCGCTCCTGTGCCTATCTCAATGTTTTAGATATCTTTCACACTGATTGGATTCTAAACTCCTTTTGTAATTTCTATTGTCTGATGGCTGTTTTTCTGTGCAAATTCTCTCAGTGCCTCAAGGGAGAGAGACTGATTGGCTGTATGGTTCAAGTGAGGGGCGGAGCCAGCTGGCAGCCAGTGCTAACTTCAGACGCCTGGTTGTTGTGGTGATGCACAGGAACCAGGAGTATACAGACATGCAGGATGTCCAATCAGAACTCTCACCCATGGTGATGGACCTTGCGCCCCCTGGAATGCCAGCCAATCAGCAGGTAGACATTTGCATGATTACTGTACATGTACAAATAATTGTATTGATAGACTTTTATGCAAAAGGTGTTTCAATTTTGTAAATGAAAAAAATAATGCTGTAACCCATGTTGTTGTGGGCAACAGTAGTGCATTAATATCAGCAACATGGAATAATCTGAACATTAGTCTCTCTTGGTCCCTGTGTAGGTGCCTTTTCTGTCAGTGGGTGGTGAGCTGGGCTGGAGAGAGGTGGTCAGTAAGGGGGTGAGTGAGCTGAGTGGGGAATACTCTGTGGAGGATGTGAGAGGAGAGGATGGAGAGCTGTATCGGAGACTAGTGTTCCTGTCTAACGCTGGCCTTGTCCAGTCAGAGAGTCGTCTTGTCTCCAGTACAGGTCAGTACTCTTCCCTTGTTCACTATGCCACATAAAGCACCTTTCTTCCTGCCCTCTTTCAGGTTTTCTGTAAATAATAATGCATTGGAAATCTATCTATCTATTTGTCTATCTATCTATCTATCTATCTATCTATCTATCTATCTATCTATCTATCTCTACAGCTTCAAGTCGTAAAAAGAAGAGCAGAAAGAAGGTGAAGCCGACTGCCCCTCCAGCAACATCTTCTACTTCCCTCTCAGTGGACAGTGGCTTCCTCTGCTGTGCTCACCATGAAGTCATGGTGGCAGGCTTGGCCATGCTAGGCGTGGGCGCACCACAGAACAAAGGTGTGTGTACATGTGTTATGTTTTGGCCACTGTCAAGTCAGGGTCCCATGCTTTTACAATCACATCTTTTTACATCACACATCACTCTGGCTTTCTGCACCGTTTCAGCTTTTCATCTGACTGTATACGCTGAAGTTTTGCCTCTAAGGAAGGAACATTCCACCAAAATAAGTTATTGAGTTAAAGAGCTGTAAAGTGTGATGAATATATAATAAATTCCAGGAAGTATTTAATACAGCTCAGTGAAATGATGAGCTCACATTGTGATAAGATGTCTATATAGTCTGGATGCAATCTGGCCATAATACGCATATGACCAATATTAAGAGATAGGGTCAAAGCACAGGAAAAAAGTAATATGGACACAAATGGCCTTTGGAGGCACATAATGGCCATTTTCCAGCCAAGTGCGGACACACATCAATGCGATCTCAGAATATCAAATCATTATCAGATCTCAAAAATGGCATTGAAATGTCAAGTATAACCTTGGCTCTTGTCTCCCCTCCTAGATGTCGCAGTATCAGTGCTCCTGGTTGGGCTTGGTGGAGGAGGGCTGCCTCAGTTCCTGCGGGACTTTGTGCCCGGTGCAAGTGTTGAGGTTATAGAGTTGGACCCTGCAGTTCTGGAGGTCTCTCAAAAATGGTTTGGGTTCAGACCTGATGACCGATTAACTGTCACACTTGGGGATGGCCTAGAACGCATCAGTGCCCTGGTGAAGGAAGGTGAGTGATTAGAGGGTTAAAGGGAGAGAGAAAGCAATGACAAAGTAAGGAGGGAATTGTAGGAAACAAAATGGACCCAGAAGCTGTGAAAGATTGAATACTAACATCTGTACCAAGGACTGACTTTGGAGGGGCTGCCCCCTCTTTCGTCGATCAGTCAGTTAATTGGTTGGTTTGGTGTTAGCCAACCAAGGCTGTTAGTCAAATAATCAATTTGTATGCTTTTTTCATGCTGATTGAGTAATTTCCTGAAAAATTCTGAACACTGGTAAGCTGGTAAGCCTTAGATTTAAAGAGGTCCATCTGCATTATTGCATGTGGGAAACTCACATTTTTCAGATTTGTCGATGAAATCTACTAATTGATCAGTCAACAAATTCTATGACTATTTGTCAACTAAGAATTTCTTGTCAAAGACTGCTTTTTCTTTTTTTTGATTTTCTTTTTCTTTGCCAGGTGGTCGTTCGTTTGATGTCATCATGTTTGATGTGGACAGTAAGGACACCACTGTGGGAATGAGCTGCCCTCCCTCTGCCTTTGTAGAAACCTGCTTTCTGGAGAAAGTCCGTAGTCTGCTAACTGCTAGAGGTACAGTATCACTGCTGATTGGTCAGTCAGTCGGTCAGTCAGTCATAGTTCTACCTTGCTCATATGAATATCTGTTGATTTCACAATTGTTCCACACCCTCGCTTTTCTCTCACTGATTTCACAATCAATTTCTCTTTACCTCCGCCCACATTTCTTCCTGGCTCCCTCCCTCCATATCCTCTCTTCCTCACCAGGTATTTTCATGCTGAACCTTGTGTGTCGTGACTCTGTACTGAGGAAGAGTGTGTTGGAGGTTCTACGCGGTGTGTTTCCAAGCATGCTCTCTCGGGCGATTGAGGGGGAGGTCAATGAAGTGCTGCTGTGTTCACATGGAGGAAAGGAGCCTGGAGACACCAGCACCCCTACTGTCCCTGCATCCCTAACCCAGGCAGCTAAGACTCTGCAAGGGGCACTCTGCACTAACAGCACTGCAGGAACCGGCAGACCACATATAGACATTGCTGAAATGTTAAAAGACCTGAAAGTTGCATGAAGGCGTTTGTGACCCAGCCTGGGTAATGGGATTAAGCAAAGGGCTTGAGCTGGAGGAAGAGATGGCTAAGGGTTTTTATATGCAGAGCATATTCTAGGACAGCTCTGACCAGTTCTCCTGATGATTACTAATGAAAAAAGTATGAGATAACGTCATGATATTACGGTGTGGAAATGTTGAGATGAGTTCATAATTATCTTTTCTGATGTTGAATGAAAAGAAAACCCATTGGTGTTGATGTAAACACATTCAATCATAAGTAAAGAATATTTTATTTTAAAAAACCGATGTTTGCCCAAATTGTACATACAATGTACTTTGATGCATTGTGGCTAAAATGTCTGTCTAATGTTGTGTATAAATGCATGAGCTCGTTTAAACATTCAAGAAATGTTATATCCCCAGGGGGGAAATTGCCTTTGTTAAAGCTAGGGTTGACAATGTATAATAGAAGCATTTTTTGTTATATTTGTTGAAATGACCTTTACATCCTTACAGCCATACACATAAAATCTTAATACAACATAAAAACCGTATCTCAGTGATAAAAAATAAATAAATACAGATTGCTTCCACATACTGATGTCAACAATAGCATCATGTGAGATTAAAGAACAGAATTATGGATAAAACAGATTAAATTTTACAAGAGACATACGTGATTTACATGAAAATCTTGATGAGAAGTTGAAAGCCTTGAAACCCTGTTGCTCTGACGAGTTTAGACTGCACTACTATGTGCTCACTCTCTCACTGCCAAAGAATGCAGCAGTGTTATTTACAGTAGATAAATCGTGCGCCATGGTTACAGTTGCAGTCTTTACAACTGCGCCCACTCTAGAAGTGTGTGTGATTTAAATAGCTGTCGGCCACAGAGGAGGGATACTTGCTTGGTGTCTGTCAAGTCAACGCACTATCATAGTTGGCTGTAACTTTTGTCCATCTTGCAGAGGTGCTGAAATTAACGTGCGTGCAACTTGACAGCTGATACTTGCGCATGCGCAGAACACTTAAGACCGTTAGCTGTCAAAATAAATAGAATGCCTCTGCTAGACCCGACTAGAGCTAGCTCGTAGAAACTTGTTCAAAGTTAAACGAAAACAAGGATTACTATTTACACGTCGAGAATTTTATAATTAGCGTTAACTCTCTGGAACTTGAATTTTATTAAAGAAATGATACTCAAGGCAACTGAGTTTTTAGGAGGGACTTTAGTGTCCTATGACTGCTACCCCTGCTACCTCGGACGCTCCCAGACGCACAGCGTTTGCTTGGCTGCGCAACTGACTGCGTGAGTTGCATCCACCAGGCAGAGAAAACAACACATTTTAGTTTTTTGGGGGGGGGATTTATAAAACTTCTTTAATAGATAAATACGCCCTGTCGATAGGCAGTCACTATGGAAGTCTTGTAGGGTAGCCTATAATGGTGTAGAACTTTAATAACTTGACTGTCGGAGTAGTACTAACTAGTTCCACAAGCACCGTTGCGATGGGCAACAATGGGATGGAGGAGTTGATTCCAATGGTGAACCGTCTTCAGGATGCTTTCAGCACCATCGGCCACAGCTGCAACCTCGACCTGCCACAGATCGCTGTTGTGGGTGGCCAAAGCGCTGGGAAGAGCTCCGTGTTGGAAAACTTTGTGGGCAGGTAAAATACACTGACACACCCATCAGAGTGGTACTGTAGGCTAACTAGCTATATGATGGATGTTAATGTCAAATTCACATTGTGTTCAGTCGGTATTTAGGAACACGCACCACTCGCTCCTAAAGCTAGAGAGAACCCTCCAATTGGTGATGTCACTGGGATGTAAAATTTGGGGCTGCCCCAGCCCCATCGACGGTGAATGAGGTTTTGATTTTGTGAGGCCATGAAATGTTTGTGAGCTCTTACTCCCAAAAGAGGCTTATATTCTAGTATTGCTAGAAGGTCTGAACCAGAATTAAAACCTCATTTGGGCGTGAGCTCTTTTAACTGCCCCAAATGCACACAGCAGAGACAGCAAGAGCTATGACTGTTCACAGAGACCTGTTAATTCTGAGCTAGTCATGCCAAGAATTCAATAAATCGTTTTTAAGATATGGATCTTGGCTAGGCATGTGCACTAGATGAAGAGGATGTTTTACATTGCGTTGGACAAAGCCAAACGTTTTGGCAACCAAGCATGAGGAATGAACCAGAGCCATACCTTGCCAAGACAGAAATCACTGAGATGGTCTCTGTCTCCATCAGCACCATGTTGCATTGCACTTGGTGAGGTCGGTTTTGGGAGACTGAAGTGGTGGCACATGCCTGAGATTGCAATGTCTACTATATGACCGTGGCCAGCAAAGCAGCTTATCTATCAGGCATGTTCCTTAGGTGTTTGTGAAGGGCTGCAGTCTGGATAAGAGACAGGGATAACCACTACATGTTACAGTCTGTCAGTAACCAGTCATTCAGTCAGCCAGTGCTGAACAGGCTTTTGTTATTGCTGTTGTGCTGCCCCACTAGCCTAATGTCCTGTTGAATGCTGACCACATGCTGTCGACTCTTTGCTGATGTCCCTTGACATGATGTTTAAAATGCTGTCAGATAAGTGAGCAGATTTAGCAGTGCCAGCTTGTCAGGAAAGAATGTCGGTCAAGAAGAGGTTAGTAATTTAGTTTTCACTGAATTCTCAAGTTGTTGGACAAGTTGAACTCTGTTAACATAAGGACAGCTATGCTGTCCATTGTCCACAGCAGTAGCCCTTCCTAGCAATACTACGTCTGCAGCATTTCCTCTAGATATCGCAAGTGTTTGCTTTCCTGAGTGTCTTGGAATCTTATCACAGTGGCTTGTATCTCTGTCTTAGCCATGACTGACTGCTTTGACACTTCATTGTTGTTGACCCATGTTATCACAGCTGTTTGATCAGTGGCAGGATGTAGCAGAATAAACGTCCTAAGGGACACATCTTTAACAGGAAAAGGGCAGTACTCTGAAAGGAAATTAAACACATCTTATTTCCATTGGCTATTCTACTGTATTGTTTTTCTTCCCTACAGTAACTAGCAATGTTTAGTTCTGAGATCAAGAAATGTGCCAAACTACATGTCAATGATAACTTGCACCTTCTTGCTTATTGTTGTGTGATAATGTGACTTATAAAATATATACTGACATACTGGCTGTTACTCAATGATGATAATTAAGCTACATGGCTATCTATATGTGACAGATGAATATACACACCAGTATTTCCCCTATACATTATTGATGATTTGGGGTAATTTTGTTTTTCATTCCAGATCTGTCCCAGTTTTGCTTCGAGTGAAGGTTGCTATGCTAAAGTATTCTGTATATGGATGGATACTTCATGATAAAAGCTCTATTTATTAAGACTTAGTGTTTTGGCTAAAATGGACTGATGTTTTCTGCTGTTTTGACCCACCACTGCTTAATGAATGAAGGGGAAATCACTGCTGTTCACTACATGTCATCTATAAATAAATATTATGGCAGTTGTAAAGATGGAGGGCTGCTGGGCTTATGTTTCAGTCTCTGATATAATGTAATGGCGTGACCAAAGTGTGCACTGGCAAGGATTACCCCAGGCAGTCTGACCCCCTGTGTTTGTGTGTGTGCGTGTGCGACTGTGTCATTCCCTCATTCGTTATCTCTTATCTTTCTTTATCTTTTCTCAGGGACTTCCTCCCTCGAGGGTCAGGAATCGTCACCCGCAGACCTCTAATCCTCCAGCTCGTCAGTGCCAGCACAGGTGACACACACACACACACGCACGTGCGCGCACACACACACACACACACACACACAAAATACAAAAACATGCACACACCCATTGACCTGAGGTGAGCTACCTTATCAAGACATGCAGTATATTCAGCCAGCAGATGGCAGTGTGGTCACTTAGCTGAGGCTGCATGATCCCTGGGTGACAGTGTTGGAATACAGTCAACTAATGTACAGAGCTAAGAGACACACTGTTCTATTTGTGTTCTCCAGCCTCAGCTATACAGCAGCAAGGTAGTGGGATACATGACATCTACCTCACATGGCTCTCAGAGATACTTGGCTTGCAATTATGAAAGGAAACTCTTTATTTGCCAAGTACATTTACGTATACCAGGAATTTATCCTCTCCTCCCCTCCTTCCCATCCTAACTGTCTAGGAGCAGTGGGCAACCACAGTCCAGCGCTGGGGGAGAGTAGGGCTGTCCTCCACCAGAGAAACTCAACTAAGGCCATGTGTCCACCAAAGCATTTTCTTTCCCCAGCTGAAAACGCCAGGCCCTCTTCTGAAAACGCCCAAACACCCAAAGTTGATGTTGGTTTTTCAGAAAAAAATGCCAAACGTGCAGCACTCAGCGCAGAACAAACGCTCGCCGCCTCGTCACGCTGCTGCTTTGTAGCTTAGTGTAAATACATGGCGCTCCCATCGCAAACAATTCAAAAAATACGCTGGCCTGAGGAAAAAACTCTTTTAGGATAGGATTTTGTCGCCTGATTGAATAGTTGATTTCATAGACAAATCTGTAGAATAAGTTGTCCCCTATTATTGTCCGTCTGCAAATGAATGCAGTCATGCAGAAGGACCTGCTTAAATCTTGTGCTTATTAAAGACCAAAGCATGTTTGTCAATATTAGTGTGATGCCAGATGTGCTTATCATTTTATTGGTAATAACACATTCAGCATGACAAAACAAAACATAAACACGTAGCATTTAGTGGACTAATCCACTAAATGTGGTCAGCCCTATTGTAAAGTTAATAAAATAATATTTAATAGAATGTTTAAAATGCTGGCTATATTCTTAAACACCCTTCTTTTCTTTGGTTCTGTCCAGAATATGGTGAGTTTCTCCACCTTAAGGGGAAGATGTTCACAAACTTTGATGATGTCCGACTGGAGATCGAAGCAGAGACACAGAGACTCACAGGATCCAATAAGGGGATCTCTGCTGTCCCCATAAACCTACGGGTCTACTCACCACATGGTAACACACCTTTGTGTGAATCATATGTACTTTACACTGTGTGTGTATTCATTCTAGTCTGCATCCATTCCCGTGACAGTAACACAACCTTCTCCCTTGTGTGTGTGTGTGTGTTTGTGTGTGTGTGTGGGTGGGTGCGTGCATACATGCACATGTTTTTAGTGCTGAACCTGACTCTGGTGGACCTGCCTGGCATCACCAAGGTGCCAGTGGGTGACCAGCCAGTGGATATAGAGTACCAGGTGCGGGATATGATCATGCAGTTCATTTGTAAGGACAACTGTCTGATCCTGGCCGTCACACCAGCCAACACTGACCTGGCCAACTCTGACGCACTCAAACTGGCCAAGGATGTTGATCCACAAGGTAAATCTTATACACATTAGCGCTGGAACGACCGTTACAGTGAGGGGGCCAAAATGGGGCGGATCTTTCCAGATACATAGGCTTCACTTCTATAAAGGTATTAGGACCTTATGTCATTAATATGATGTTTTTTTATTGTTATATCTTGCTTTGATTGTGTGTTTTCCCCACTGAGTGACAAATGCTCCAGTGTTTCTTCAAAGTGATGCTTGGTTTTAGTGTGCATAAGTGGCAAATAAGCCAGTAAGACTTCTGAAAGTGATTCCCCAGGAATTGGCTGGCTGCAGGGCGCACATGGTGTGCATTGATTGGATAGCTTACATTCTTTTGAAAATAGATTCATGTGTTTGTATAAACAAATTGTTTATCACCACGATGAGATGAGCTGTAGCAATGTGTGCTTCGCTCCTTCCTAAAGTGGATTTGTCTGAAATTGAACAGTGAGAGTCAATTATTGTGGAGATACTGTAGGTCTGGCAGTGAGACTATTGCTAAATTAAGTAGAAATGTAACAGTAGACTACTCTGAAGTACAGGCATCTTGTTAGCAATAATATTAGCAATATTTTCTCTCTGTGCAGAAGGTAAATGCTCTGAGGAAGTCATGGCACTGGCGGTGACTTTTTTTTTCTTTACCATAGAAATCGAGGTAAATATTGGACCATATCTCACAAGTTGAAGGTGTTCTGAACATTCAGACACTAATTTGATGTTTTTCTGATCTGTCGAACCAGCGCAAAACGAATTTGTTCAAGACATGTCCTGCAATTTCACAGTGTTGATGATAGCGCCTGTGTAAAAGTCCCGCCCACATAGGAGACAGGAACTGTTCCATTTTCATCCCAGTGGCGCAGCTTTTAATGCGTCATCTTCCTTTACTTAGAGCATCTTTGGCATGGATATTCACTTGTGAGTCTTGGAGGCTACCGTAATGACAGTAACAGAGGCGAATGTAATAATAGTTCAAATTACCATAATCCTTGAAAGTGGAGGGACCAAAAATCCTCTGGCCCCTCCTGTTTTGGCGCCAATGCTTATACAGTATGTCAGAGTGCCTTTGTACGACAGCTGCTATATTTCACCCACCCCCACCCCCCCATTCCCCACACCATTCTGTAGGATTCTGAAGTCCTGCTTGTTTTAATACTTTAAAGATGCACCAACTAAAAATGTCGATAATTTGAAATATCAAACCAGTATGTACCAGTCTACACAGTCCTTATTTCTAATGATCAATCAAATCTTAGTGCATCTTTGAAGGAGAATACTGGTGTCATTTAGAGTTAGAGAGTTGTAGTTATATATTTACTACTGTCTATATCTAGTTGACATTTTCCACAATCATTTCTCAATTCATGCTGTATGTAATTACATTTTCTTTTTACGTTTAGGCCTTCTCGTTAAAATACAAACTTTGCGGTGTCAAACGTGGCTTAAAATTAACTGCTGTCCTCCCAAATGAGAAGACATGGATGTGATCAAGTTTTTAAAGGGACATGTTTTTGTGGGATTCTTTCCTGGCGGTGATTTCTGTGATTTTACAGTTAGCAGAGCATAACATAATCCTAAAGGATGTCAGCGATAAGTGAAAGGTTTTTTATGATTGGTCTCTGAATGTGCACTCTGACATGAAAAGGCTCAACTCGGGGCAACACGGGAATAATAAAATAACAATAAAACAGAGTAAGTTAGACAACACCAAATCAAACCAAAGAGTGAATGGCAGCGAATGACTTCCTCTGAGGTAGGAAAATGCACCCTGATATGTCCAACTACACATACTGTGTGCAGACTCCAGCTGGAATAATGTAAAGGAGAGGGGCAGCCTAGACGATTGGCTCAGATTTAGAATACCTCCAGTATTATCAATGCTTTTTATGGGAGCTAAACAGCATGCGAGGCCATCGTACCTGTGATTTTGGTAGCACATGTACAGTCGGTCAATTAGACCATACATTTTCACTGTCCAACCATCCAGCGATGACTGTAACTTGTTACTGTGCGTTGTCGTTGCTACATTCTTGGGGGGATGCACGAGGCTCGTCCACATACCTCTCTCTGCATTCCTATGTGGGCTTTGGAGACCCTCTTTACAGCTTTTTGTACACCACAAGTTCCCAACCCTTTTCTGGCAGGCGACCCCATTTTGAAGTCAGAAAATTCCTGTGATCCCAACGAAACAAATGGAAATCATGCATTCACTTGGCCTTACATTTTTACTATAGGCCATTTTCAGGGCAGAACTTAATCGGCTCTTGTGATCTGGTTAATAACAACTCATTCAGGGGTTGTTGTCAGGCAAACAGTATGGCTTGCATGGTGGATTTTTCATTTCAAAATAACTATCAGATATTATTACAGTCATTTTAGAATGAATTTTTTTTCAAAGGACCCAATTTTCATATCAGGGAACCCTTGGCAATGTCAAAATTTTCCATTCAAAGGTCTCATGAAATCAAAATGTTTACAATGTTTATACTTGTTTATCACATATGTCTTGCGCTGATCAACGCCTATACACCAGTATCTGTCCCAACAGTGACAAAAATTGTTTTGTAGGTAGTTGTAATGGTATTTTAGAGTTTGTCATTTCCTGGAAAACGATAAATGAAAAATGTTAATGACTCATCCTGCACACGGGGGCTCATAGTAATTTGTTGTCAAATTAAATGCTTCCTAGAATTGTTATGTCCCTCCCCCATGGCTGTTCTCCATGTTGAGCTGCTAGC
>OMKL01154270.1:0-11565 GCA_900302295.1 Parasudis fraserbrunneri | reverse complement strand
ATTGTGTGTGTGTGTGTGTGTGTGTGTGTGTGTGTGTGTGTGTGTGCGCGTATTGTTGCCACGCCAGTGTCTGATTGAGTTGCTGACAGATATGGGACCAGGCTGATTTGAATTCTGATGTCTGAATCTAAAGCAGATTGTCCACCCCGAGTTCCTTCAACATTCTTCACACCCAAGACGAGTTAATTGGAGGGAGTTTGTGTGTGTGTATTTGCTTTAGTGAGATGTATTTGAAGAGCCATCAAGAGAGTTGTTTGATGACATGTTTTCTCCTTGAAAACGTGTGTAAATACACATGTGTAAATTATGAGGAGGAGAGGTTTTGCCTGAACCAAAGATGCCTCCTAACTGGAGGAAATGACTGAAGAATTGTTGCGAAATTTGCCCTTGAACATTTATTAATTTTGTGCACCTCTTAAAAACCAACTAAATAAGCCTTTATGTTTATGTTCATAACTTTAGGAATGACATATATGACACCCTCCTTGCCCCTGTTCTCTCTATTGTCTTCGGTTCGGAGCGGTTTTGTTATTGTTGCACACAACCATTTGCAATGACCATGACACAGTTTAACTGTGTCTGATTAAGCAATTTTGGAGGTTGGATGCGGAGACAGACAGAGAGACAAAGAGATGAAGGAGACGTAGAGAGTTCTGCAACAAGCTAATGCACTGCCCAGACCACTGGGTCCTCTACAGGAACATCCCATCTTCTACCAGGACTACTTGCATCAGCCTTACATTTCATAAGAACCCCACCTCCACCAAGCGATTAGTTCAGCAGGGCTTATATCTCACCCTGTCTCTCTCCCTACGGGATAGGCAGCCAATTATGCCGCCAAGGGAAACGCAGGAGGAGAAAGCCAAAGTATGAGAGAAATGTAAATCAAAAGTGAAAGGCCGGGGGAAATACCAGCCGCGTGCTACATAACAATGGACAACGTGAGTCAGTGAAGGGACTGTCAATAGCCTTCTGTCTAGTCGGGGATGCAGGTGTTATTATGAATCCCACCGGTTTTCTGGGCAAGACGCTCCTATGTTGCATTCCAAGCGCTAGGATTGGCCTGGACTCCCTAGAAACATGGTGTTTCACGTGGGGGCGGTGCCTGCGTCACACAGGGTGTTGTGTGCCCGATGTGTGCTCTCGTCGCTTCGCATTGGGTCGTCTCGTCACTTTTTGGATAAGCTAGCTAAAACGTAACCTAAAAAGTTGTTTATTAACCTTAATCTTTGCCGTAACCCCAAGGTTAAACCTACAGGAGACCTCACACCTAATTGTAACTGCAAGCAGAAATCATTTTGAATTTTTTTGTGATCATTGATTTACAAAGAAACAGATTTTTGCTCCTTCCTTGTACTGCTGGCATGGCTGCAACTGCAACTAGACTTCCCTGCAGATTTTAAAATTACTTTTACCTGACTTTTGATATATTCTCAAATTGACCATCATCACATTATACTGGAAAATATGTACAACTAAATAGTGCTAAAATATATTGACATTTAGATAGATTAGCTAAATTATGTCCAACAACAAAAATGGTAATGGGCCCTTTCCATATCTGATGTGTTTGCCGTGATTCGGGGTATAGATCATCATGTTGGACTATGTACTCCTTCAAAGGAAAGACCTCCACGTCTTGGAGGTGTTAAACCTTGATGACGTATGTGACACAGTCAGACTACCCAAGCCAGCCACCTCTCTCTCTCATATCACCTTAGAAGAACTACAGTATTTAAAACAGCTGGGGGCGGAAACCTAAGTATGACTTAATTGTGAGATTTAACACATCAATCCAGCCCCATTTTTTGGATCCTCAACACAAGCAAAATTTCAGTGTAATTTTTCACATCATGTTGAAATTATAATGTCCAGTAAGACCTGCAAGATTGGTGAAAATCCTTGTAGGCATGTTACTTCTTTTTTCTCGGTACGAACATTCCATCTGTGGTCGATTACACCCAGTTTTAGGAGGGGGGAAATATAATCAAATCTATGATATGGCTCTTTTCAAGTCCCAGGGGTAAAGCACATTTGATGAAGTGTGAGCTAGCCTTTGTACATTTTCTCTGCCTCCATAACATCAGTGAAAAACAATGATTACGCTCTCGAGCCAGAACCAGAAACATATGCCTATCGCAGTGTGTGATCTGTGTCAATAAAGCGTTCGTGGCTGTCAAATGCATGTAACGTGCATTAAGTCATCGGGGGAAGAATGGAAATGTGAGGTGAGGGCATAAGCACTTGGGCCCTAGCTTTAGATCAAGGGCTTTGGGAATGACTTGTGAGCCGGAGGTTTCTTACCTCTTCAGCGTGCATTCCCTCCTGTCTCACTGAGGCGTTCTGAATGCAGGTTTACAGATGTCTGAATGCTACGCACCTCGAATTGAACATTTTGACTTGAACACAGCGGCCGTTTCATCAAGATTTGTTCTTGCTCTTTGTGTAGGCTCATTTTTGTGACACAGCACAAACCCCATCTGAAAACTGACATCATGATTAAACGTTGCACACCCTCTTCACTGCCATACGGTATTCATTGCTTGATGACAACCGAGGGTTGTTTGGTTTGGTGTCCACCACCTGATGTCTGTCTGTCTCTCTGCTTCCTTCCTCAGGGATGATGGTGGTGATTGTGCTGCTGCTAATAGCCATAGTAGTGGTTGCCGTGTGGCCTCTGTAGCTGATGAAGAGGACGGGGGGGGTGAATGACGTCGACCGGGGAACTCTGTTGTATGACCACTGAAATGCCTACAGGGGAGAAACCAGGACTAAAGTCTACAGCACAGAGACCAACACCTAAACGCACATAAACACACATATACTCTCTCTCTCTCTCTCTCTCTCTCTCTCTCTCTCTCTCTCTCTCTCTCTCCCTCTCCCTCTCCCTCCCCACTCTCTCCCTCCATGCTTTTACGTTTTCTATTTTATTACCCTTTTCCTTTATATTTTATATTTTCTTACTCTCTTGAAACTGAACTGTGCCTAAGCAAGGCCGACGTGAAGGATGACTTGTGTCGTCAGAGCAACCAGCGGCAGTACGGCGGCAGTTCAGCTGTAACAGGGTGTTGTTTGGGTAGAGGGCAGCAGTAACCCCGCGTTCCCAGCATTCCCTGTGGGGAGGATTTTTCATTGTTTGAAAAACACGAGGAGTGGAAGATTTAACTTACCTCGCAATATGTGATGTTATAACTTTTGTGATTGTTCTACTGTATGGCAAGCTAAATTACACACATCTCAACTAGTTGAAGTAGTTGAATCCATTTTTAAATATATTTTTACCCAGGTCTTGGTTTGACCCAACAGTAGGACCTCCCATGAGGAGAGTTTTCCTTTCATAATTCTGTCCGTGGTCCAGTCTGAGAGTCAGGCTTGGTACAGTAATTCCACTAGCTTAGCAATACTCACACTTATATGTTTATCCTCATACACTACTGTAGCTGCTGTAATGTTATCATTTATCCTGGGATTTTATGATGTTTATAGAATAACGGTCAGCCAAAACAAACGTAGCCATGTTGCTAACATGGCTGTTTTCCTTCCTTGTAAATCAGTGCAGCTTAATGGGTATGTTGTGATTTCTAATAAATTTCATTTATAGTTAATGGGCCCTGGACTGCTGTCTGCATGTTTTTCTTCTCAGGAGTCACTCTGGAGGATTATAGTATCTTGTGACATGATATTCAGCTGTTACATTCAGTGTCTTAAGATAATGTGTCATTGGACTATCAATCAGTGCCTTGTGAAAGCTGCATAATATTGTACTGTAGACAATTAATTTACACACGCTCAAAAACTGGCAAAGCTTAACAGACACCGAGACACATGATAGCAGACCACCCCATGTATAACGCAAGTCTTCCCCCACCTCCAAGACCAATCTTCACATGTGAAATGTGATGTTGTAAGATTAAGTGGCATACATAAAGTATTGACTCTGTAAAGTCATCAAACAGCAACTTCTAGACAAAAGAGCTTTGTTCACATGTTTCGTTTTGGTCTGATGTGTGGGTTGGAGTTGAGTGGATATAGGGGAGGGGTTGCTATTGCTGACCACACCCCAGGTGCTGCCAAGAGAGGTCTGGAGAAATTCACAGCATAATAAGTTGCTAAACTCCAACCCAAACATCAGACCAAAACAAAAAATTTAAACAAAGTGCAACACCAAGCGGGGCTCTTTTGCCTAGAGGTCGCTGTTCAACAATATCACAGATTCTACCTTTAAAGGGAAAATCCATGCTAAAATAGAATTCACATTATTTCTATAATACTGTACAGCTAAGTTTCAATTTGTGAATATAATAAGAATTAGAGTCTCCTTAAGTTGAATACCAGAGAGACCAGACTCTAAGTTTAAGTTATACTTAATTATCCCTTTGGGGAAATTTGTCCCCTTGCAGTTAACCCAACCTAACTATTTAGGAGCAGTGGGCAGCCACAGTGCAGCGTCCAGGGACCAACTCCAGTTGTAATGCCAGTACCTTAGTCAAGGGCAATGGCAGGAGTATGTACCTGGTACTCTAGTGATGATGTCATCAAGCGATAAGTCCTGGAGCTGCTTTATAGACAGTAAATAGTGGAATAACTCCCAGGACAATATGACAGCCATGGTGATTTTACTAAGATATGGATACATTTTCTGGTTCAGCCCTACATTTAAATAAAACTCATTTGGATGTAATAACTCAAATAAAAATTCTATGAGCCCACGAAGTTGGTCAATAATACAATGTAAATGGACCAACTCCAAATAGTGTCACTTGATGACATCACAAAGTCTTTTGAAGTTGTATATGTTAATAGATATTGACTCAACTCAAGATCATTGGAGTAGCACAGTGTCAATTCTGTTTTAGGATGGATTTTCCCTTTAAGAGCCCAAGTTTGGTGTGATTTTATTTGGCCTACAGTCTGGCTATATGCCTTAGCAGTGACTCGCAAATCAAATCATTGATGGAAGTGTGTGTCTGGTACCACCCACTACTCAGAGATGGAAAGCAGACACAGAACACCTCATAGACTAATAATTCCAGACAGCAGAGACTAATTGCACAAATATTTTTCAACATAAGTTTATTTCAACTGAAAATCAGAATTTAGTTCTACCAGGTTGGTGTGTTCAGTAGTTATTATTTCCTTCTTTTAAAACGACCATCTAAACAACCACAAACAAGTAAAAAAAAAAAAAAAAAAAAGGTTTTGAAAAAGACATAATAAAATCCACAATGTCTTGTGTCATTAAATATATTCATATATAATAACCATAATATATTAGTACGCAATGTAAAACAATATTGCAAAAGGTCTTTGCAATGGTGACAGCTAAACAACATTTACAATTCATAGTATGAACAAAAAGCAATGCTTTGACAGGTCTGTGGATAGCAGTTGGTCAAGCAGGATGTCAAACTATTGCTCTGGAATCTAATCTAATCTTTACTGTGGGGCTACAGAGACAAACGATTACATATTATATTGTGCCAAACGGAGGAACGTATAGGCCTACTGTATATGTAATGTTGTATAACAGTGAAAGGCAGTAACATGTAAATATATGTATGAATATGTGTATTTCATCTATATATTTTGCCTTTGTGAGAAAATTCCAGTATGAAGCACTACTCTTGCCATCACTATTGATCTGAATGAGAGGATCAAACTGAGAGGATCTATGGGTGCCAGATGCTCACAATCAGACCTGACTGGTTGATGGGCAGGGTTCCCCAGAAGCATCTCAACACAATGATCATCTGCCCCCCTGCTTAGAATGGAACTGAGATGATCTTAGTACAAAAGGAAACCCAGGCGGGATTGGTTAGAAATAAATGAGAGATGTGGTTTGAATTAAGAAAGGGTGTAATCAGGTGATTGAATTACTTGGTTTCCTTGCAGTTCCTCCATCTCTCCCTCAAAGAACTGTGGAGAGAATTAACTTGACATCCCAATAGGCGACACAGAGGAATGCCTGCAGCTGCTGAGTGGTCACACAGTGTCCTTCGGTGAATGTACAGTCAGGCATTGTGTTCAGAAGCCAGTCTATGGCTGGTAGAGTATTTATCCAGCATTTCATAGTAGGAATGCTGGTCTAGAATCATGTTGAAGATGGAGTAGACCTGTGCAGTGATCCTAGGTAAGCCCTCCGAATCTCAGAAGCTTGGTAAATACAGGCCAGTGTGAGGAGATCGAGGTGGATTTGAAAATGAAACTTGAGAATCTCTTCTAAGAGTACATTAAATAAATGTACCTTTTTGCCCTTTTTAGAGGAAGAAATTTTGTTTAGGAAAGATTATTTTTTCTGTCCTAAGAGGATTTACATTTCTTTTGCTTCAAATGGTAAGAAAATTCTCTTTCTTTTTTTCTTGGTCCTTTCTCTTACTCTCTTACTATAATCTACAGTCAATAAATTGGAGTTAACAGTGGTTTATTATCTAAATCACTTTTTCACATAAAAATACCATCTATACAGATTTAGTGGTTGATAGCCAACCCTTAGCAGGAGGAATAGGTCAATTAAAAAGGTTCTTTACATTTTAATAATTTTTTTGTACTTTGTCTTTTTATATAAAAGGAGGTAACAATTCCTAGAGGGGAAATTGGACACCATGCACATACAATTTTGCGCAACTTGGTATGAATGGTGTATGGGTACATTTCCTTAAGAGATTAATCACACAAACACATACATACATTGCTGCACTTAAAACATAAACCAATATTTTCACAACAATCTGTATGCAATTCTTGCTGAACAATTTGTGTTGATCTTGGCCTCACACAATCCAAAAGTTGTATACGTTGTACATAATGTACTTCCTTGTATGTAGGACATTTTACAGCACAAATCATTTTGGTTTCATGTAATTTAAGGTAGAATAAAAATGTGACATTGACATAAAAATGGATGCAACAAATTTCAATTAAAAACTGATATATTATTACATAGAAATTTCAGATTACAGAACACATTTCCTTTTTTTTTTTTTTTTTTATTCCTTTGTGTTCTACCCTAAAAAGGCAAGCAATTTTGAGAATGTTTTGAACCAGGAAGTCACCAAAATATGTGCTAATATTAATCTTTATAATGACAATCATGTTTAGTATAAGCCTCCTGTACAAAATAAATTACTTCATCTAAGGCCAGATGTAACTGAAGTTGCGGTTTAGCTCACAGTTCACTCAAAGTGAAATCCGAGACGCTGTAAAATGCAATCCATCATCTTGGGGAAAAAAATCCAGCAAAATGATAAAAATATTTGTATTATCAGCAGCACCAGGAAGTGAAGGGAACATTGCAGTCTCATTAAAGAGGCATTCACGTGCAGGATTATCTGTACAATACTGTTTTAACCACCAGAACTAAAAATGAGTGTTAAAAAAAAAGAAGAAAAAAAGGAGGGGTACATTGATTAGGTTGAGTCAGAAATAACCTACTTTGTTTAATTCTTAGTCCTTTCAACACAAATATCAATCGCCTTCAGTCATTTGCGTGATCTAAATCTATTCATAATACTAGAGGGGGGGAAAAGATCCCTTAGCTAAACTGGGGATATACCTGCTTTCATACAACTGGGACAAAAAGAAAAGCAGTTTATTAAATAGTAATTGTGCATTTTTGAAGCTTAAGAACAATTTCATTTTATGGCACTTTATTCTAAAAAGAGCAAATGCACAATATCTGTATATTGTATATTCATTTATGTTAATAGGCGATACATTTTCACCTAAATCAGAGGAGTGAGTGGTTTTGATGAAACAAGCTGGTTCATTAGTTCAGAATATTAAAAACTGCTGAGGCAAAAAGTAGCGGTAATCAAGTGGCTTGGTCTGTGTCATTGTTGCACCAGCAAAGAAATGTTAATTAAACTGGAACATAAAATATTATGGATTCATACGGAGATAAAGAAAATGAACACAAATAACTTTTATATACTGGTAATAGGTGCAAACTCGGCAAATCCACAAAAGAGACAAATCTTGAAGGAAAAAAAAATGAAACCAAATCTGCAAGGTGAGCTCCTTCAACAAAAGTTCACTACAAAAAAAAATCATCCTAAATAATTCTCTTCATGCAGTCTCTTCTCTGTCCATATACTTTTGTCTGTCTCTTTCTCTGTCTTTCACTCCACATTGTTTTCATCCTCGCCGCCTCTCCTGTCCTGAATTCCTCTCCCTCTCCAGCGTTCTCTCCATGCTCTGTTTTCTCCACCTATGGCTTCTTGCACTTGCCTTTCTTCTCACGTTGCTGGAACTTCCTGAGCCTTCGGGCCCACGTGTCCCTCCACTGGATGACCAGGCTGCCCTTGTCAGCCACCACTCCGCTCTGGCCGGGGGAGTCCTCGTCATTGCCCAGGAGCAGGTACTTCTTCCCAGGCTTGATCTTGGGGCACTTGCAGGCCACGTCCTTGGCACGGACCCACAGGAACTGGTCCCCGCGCCGGATGCGACTCTCGCCTTGCTTGTAGACAGAGATGATGTTGACGGTGAACTTCCACCACTCGCCGGCCTTGTCCGCCTTCAGAATGTGCACCTGGACAGCTGTGGGATGAGGAAAGGAGAGAGGGAGAAGACAGAGAGAGAATTTGAGAGTGTGCGATGGGAGTCATCCACAGAGAGAGAGACATTAATTGACGCCGTCAGATGAAGAAAATCTGTTTTAAAACATTTTCGCCAGCCCCATGTATTTTCAGTTGTTAAGTTAATGTAAAGCAAAATGTGAATGTGATATGTCACCCAAAAGTACTCAACCTCTACTGTCCTTTACTAATGTACTCAACTCTAAGTAACAAACTTTAAGTTAGTAGCTTACCATATTTAGGGTAAATTGGATGAAAACATTTTGTTCATCAATTAAAGGGGATCAATTAAAGTATTATTCCTCATGGTGTTATTTCTTCTCACCATATCTAACTAATTTCTCCTAATGTGATTTCCTATTTAAAAGCCCACAAATGTATCTGTCCCAGTGCTGAATTAAAAAGATATCCCTCCCTGTCTTCTTGGCACACAGAATCTCTCTCCAGTTTTTATTGTGTTTTACCTTCCTGCTGACCTAACCTTTAACCCTCTCAGCTCCACAGACACCAAAAAGCTCTCCATCCCAGCAACCGTTGCCATGGCAGTCCGGGCCAAAACACTCCTTTCTGTCCGCGTGAAGGGTTTTGCCTCGGAAATGGTTTCCATTCCTCGAGTCTCTGGCTCAGATATGCAGCAGGCTGCGATATTGTGTGGTAAATCATTGAAGTGGGTCAAACTTACTTTGGATTCATGTTCTTATTAACTGATAAATTTTTCAAAAAATCCATATTCAATGATGTATGCAGTAAACTCTCCATTGTCCAGAAAAGAGATTTGATTATTTGAAGATGTTACATCAGCAGACACATCCTCACACGGTAATGCAGTTAGAAATATCTGAGAGTGTGTGGAACCCAAACAGGAAGATGTTCTTCTCCGAGGCACACTGGCTGGAGATAATGGATAATCATCTGGATCATTATCTGTTGCTTCTGCACTTTACAATAGAACTGGTGGGAAGTTCTTTTTATCAAGATCTTGTAGTGTCTGATTTGTATTGTTATGTTTTGTTTTTAATTGATGTGATTGTGGACTTGGCTTATCATGACTGCAAACCTAATTCCCCCTAGTGGGACAATAAAGCTTAACTGAACTGAACTGAACTGAACTCTTTTTTCCAACTGTAGCCATTGTCCAAACAGTAGCATGCTGTATCCTGAGTAAGCACTAATACCTCGGGGATAGAGACTAACTTGCCAGTGTGGATATCTTACAGTGGTTCTGTGCCACAGTAAGTGTTGACCCGTACAGTAGCCCAGAGGGATCATCTCAGGGCATTCAGCACTGACGCCATGCTCTGTATGGGCTGAGTGGTTTGTCTTGGCTTCCTCGAAAGCCTCTTAGCGCTAAGTTCACCTTTGTTCCATTGGCTTTTAAAGAACAAAGATGGTCTTGGTGTTCCTTTGGCCTCTAATGGAAGAAAGATGATCTAAAGCTAAGATGAATTTGGGAAACCTCAGCAACCAAGTCCTTCACTTCTTCGGAGAGTTGTCTTCACTTAGGCGTGTTTGTCTACCGTGTGTCGTTGCTTTTAATTATACCTCAGCATACAAATTAATTGGTGAACTTTGTAGCTGAAAATGTGATTTGGCTACAGTAGTTGAGTTTTGATATACTGTGTGTCCATAGAAAACCCATGAAAACTGACCGCAGGTTTATGTTAGGAAATCACGCATAGCTCCCTCCATTTCATAATGCTCATAACTGTACTTATTGTAAACAACAAGGGAAGAACATGCAGTGTGTCTGGTTCCTTCGGCTGGTAAATGGGCTCTTATCTGCCCCAGTAGAGATGATAACTTTGAGACTGTGACCGGACACTTGTACAGTGAAAGTATTATATTGCATCCTTAGAGGCCATGGCTGGTCTTTGGTCAGACTGTGATATACAGCATACAGTACATCCACCTCTGCTTCCATTACTACTGACAGAATGGAGTGATTTGTAATGTGATTAGGAGGCAGGGTAGGGCTGTTAGAGACCTGTATTGGAAAGACATTCAGTGATATCACATGACGAATGGACTGCTATGGTCCTAAGATGACGGAGGGAGAGAGGGAGAGAGAGAAAGAGTGTGTAGATAGAGAGAGAGAGAGAACAGGGAGGAGGGAGGGAAAAAAAGAGTAAGGACCAAAGGACAAAAGAAAAATTCCTCTGTCATGATTCTAAATCCTGCAGCACCAATATGAATTACATTACCATATCTTTATTGAGTCCCATTATCACACTCCTGAGTGATTCAGACACTTATGGGACATCTTTTGAAGTGAACCACGGTCTCATGGTCACTAGTTTCACCTCCTACACACTTCTAATGGAGCAGAAATAACGGCTGTGTAAATGATACATTCAGTATCCAGGGCAGCCTTTGCAGTGCACCGTGCAGGGTGGATTACATCCACGGGATTCAGAGCATCACTGATGACGGTTGACCAGGGTTTGGTATACAAAGGTGATCCTAACACTGTAAATATTTGCTGTGTAATTTCGCAAATTTCCTGTCTTTATATACAAAAGATAAACTAGTGAAACATTTTTTTTCCTCCACTGCAGTAGAGGGTGAGTTGTGGAATGCCACAACAATTTCTGTCTGTGAACTGACAGATGTTTTTATTTTTATTCTTTCCCAGATTTGAACTTAAGTTCTAAAACCCAACTCTGGTCTAAACATGCCCTACTTGGTGTCTGTTGCTGACATTTAGTCATCGTCGATGTTCACTAAAAGTCCATAACCTCCTCCCATTAACCATTGATTTCCCAGCTGTACAACACTAAGGTAAATGAGTACCATGGAGTATAACTGGTTACTAATGGTTACTGTTGGTTGATCAGGTGTTTGACCTGATGGTGAACCTACCTGCACCACCACCACCACTGCCCTCCACCCTCATACCTCTACCAGTTGCCACCACTGGACGGCGCTCCTCTCTCTATTTGTGTTTCAACGCCCAACCACACCCTTTTAGTCTGGACTATGAATATTCAAAGGC
>OMKL01154245.1:5008-15416 GCA_900302295.1 Parasudis fraserbrunneri | reverse complement strand
TCTCTCTCTCTCACACACACACACACACACACACACACACACACACACACACACACACACACTGTATATTTGCACATGCAACATATCTTATAAAGGAAACACAAATTATAAATATTTCCAATTTTGAAGTTTTTATTGGGCATTATGAATATTATTCTTCCATTTGTGTACTTTACAACATTGTTTTAAAAATGAGGTAGCATCAATCACATGGCAGAACAACTTGGTTGATTGCTGAATATTCCTTTATTCATCCATGTGATGAAGCCTGAGGAAATATCAAAAGTACAGATTTAGTTTTGACAATGAGAAACAACAACATTTTAATAAGAACAATAAATCATAGATGATGAAACTCACCAGTCTTATCAAGCCTGCCAGCCAGTTTATATCTGCAGCAGTCCTTCCACTGTCAGAGCACTGACCACGAATACCACAAATGACCAGTAGGGGGCATCACAGGAGGCTGTATATGGAGAACAAGACAATACCAGACACAATCAGTAATACCATCCTCTGAAATGTCATCCAGGTTGATCCTGTGACATTTAAATATATATATTTTTTTTTAAAGAAAACTGACTTATTGCTAAGGAAAGTTATGCTTTTATTGTACAATCTTGAAATGCATATCTCCCCAAAACTACTATGTGGAATTTATTCAACTATATATATGTCACGATTGCAACTTCTGCTCCACCTGGTCACAAATTTTCCCTCACTCCCTAGTCCCTCCCTCTTGTGTCTCTATTCACTGGCTGCGGTGATGCGGGAGATCCTGGTGGAGCTCCACCTCATCTCTGCCCTGCTCCGCCGGTGTCCCAGGGCTTTATCCTTGTGTTTCTTTGTCTTGGTTTAGCAGTTCTATGTGTCTTGTCTGCCACAGCTGTGACCCCAGGTGTTTCCCATGTGTTATCTGGCCCCATGTGTATTTAAGTTCCATCCTCTTTGTTAGTTTGTCTCAACGTTCGTCTTCCTTGATGAGTGTACTCTATTAGTCCTAGCCTGTTGTTAGAGTTCTCTATTCTAGTGTTTTCAGTTCATAGTTCTTTAGGTTAATCAGCTCGGCTGTCAGCCTGTTGTCTTTTGTTGTTTTCCTGCCTGTACACTGCGTGCCTGCCTGATTCTATCATGCCTGTCTGTTCCTACGTGCCTGCCTGTATCCGCCTGCCTGCCTTATCTTATTGAATACACCCCATCATGGATTTTGCTTGCCTTCTGCCTCTTCCTGCCTGTATCCTGCACTCTACACCTACTCCTAACAATAAACTTTCAGTATATTAACATTATGCTCTTTAAGATTTTGACTTGGGACATGGGTACATGATAAACAAGGACAAACACAGTTGATGCAAATCAGGACAGATTCCCTCAACATGAGTCCAAGTCCCATGACTATGAACTGCCACTAGGGGCAGTAAAGCTAACTGTGAGTGAGTGAATGAGTGAGTCCTCTTTGCCCATCAAATCTCGAAACAAATGTCTGTTTTACTCCAATATTTTTTCAAACATAAACAACAAACCTTTCACAGTCTCAAAAGTCATATATAACTCATGTTTACCTATCACATTCTGTCATTCCCTCTATCAAAGGCCAAGGCAATATTTCAGACTGAGGGAAGATATCATCAATCCAAATACATTACAATGGAAACAAAGACATGTTGGGGGAACAGTAGTCTGCCTCACATTTCAGTCGGCATCCTCCTCCCCTTCCTCTCGTTGTTTTGTACCGTGTTACAAAAAGATACTGAATATAAGGAAGATAATGCATTTCAAGCAGTGCCAATGGAATGCAAATGGAACAGTTCCTGTCTCCTAAATGGGCAGGACTTCGTTGTAAGGTTGAACCATACCTCTCAGATTCAAAACTGTGGAGTTTTCCAGCTTTGTGACCTTATTGCTGGCAGTACAGCTGTAATTCCCAGTATTTGCTTCCTCCATCCTCTCTATGACATACAAAGAAGTGTTGACATGTGTCTCATTGCCGTTGAACGTCCAGCTGAAGGTTGCCGGTGGGACAGCGTCTGAGCAGCACAGGGTTACTCTCTGGCCAGATGGAGCTGTAGGTGGTCCATCTATTGACACGTTATGAGGTCCAACTGTACAGTAAAGAGAAATGTTTCAGGATCATTTTATTAAGGTGGTATTACAAAGACCTGTACCCACACTCACACCCACGCAACGAATTAAGAGCCCAACTGAACCAAACCAACGAAATCAAGAACTTAATCAATGAGATTAAAATGCTGGAGAAAATTTATTTTCCCCTCATAAACATATACACATAAAAAAACAATGCTAAGTGTTCTTGCGTTGAAATTTTATGTTTTCATTCAAATGAATGTTCACAATAATTTTTGACAAAACTACTCTGGTTTTGATGGTGGGTTGGATACTGCTGGGTTGGATACTGTACAGTACGTTGGCTACAGACAGTAATTACTGTTTTTCAAAGGGCTATATAAATCAAGTGTTCAAGGAGTCAAGTATTACAAGCACAGCATGGATTATGCTGAGAAAGGATTCTACCCTTCAATAACATAATCAATGAGTAGAAAATAGGCCTAGGGGTCCATAATTGTGAACTTACACTTTAAGGGAGGAACCATCCACCTTTGATCAATGACAAGTTCAGTTTGCAGAGAGCAACAAAACTATGTACTGTATGTATGATGCTTCCTTGGCAAGGCTGTCTATTACCTGAAATAGCTTTAGGAGCATGTAAAAATCAGGAACAAAACATGCCCATCTGATGTATTTTAAGCAAACTATGCGCCAGTTCTGCCGTCGAGACACCATTAATTGTTAGCAGCGTGGCTAGCTATTGCTAAAACAGGGAAACATAGCCTAATCGGGTTTCCTCCTTATTAATGAAGGGATGGGAGACGTTCCTCTCAGGTATGGCGGCTTTACTCAGGTAACATTGCTTGTGCACACTTTCACTTGATAATGTACAGTTTTAACTTCATAGAAATTATATCTTGTTCACATCCAGTCAGAAATTGCTTGCTTTACAATACAGTGCTTAATGCCGCAGGTACCAGGTAAGCACTGATAATGATGTGGTAGTTGGGGGGGCTGTATGGTATCGATAAGGGTAGTTACTAGATAAGTTCCCATCTCAATAGGTAAGTCACTGGGAAATTGTCCCCAAGTGCTGTATACCTACCATATAGTTATAATATACCATCTGGGGTAGATCCGACTATACACTGTGGCCATTTACTGGATATTTCCCCATCTCAGTAGATACAGGGAAACTATCCCCAAGGACTGTGTATGTATCTATATAGTACATTCTGGGAAGTGTTGCAGTAACAGCTGTGTAAGTTCTGACTGGACATCTCGCCATCTCAATAGGCACTTGGTACGTACTGGGACATTATCCTCAAGGACTGTGTAGGCACCAGTAACTATATAGTACATTTTGGGAAGAGTGCTGTGACAGCTATGTAGTTCTGATTACCTCCGCGGTCATTACCATTTCTTTCCAGCACCATAAATTAACGGTGTCCACAATGCAACGTGCACAGATTGTCACAGGTAGCCTGCTGTAGCCACAGGTAGCCTGCTGTAATGCGGATGCCTTCTAGCCACTACCCTCCTGTCTTTGGCAAAACCATATCACTGCCCTAGTGTATTGCATTGAACATTGAGCACTCATATTCGTGCAATAGTCTCAGTGCCATTCCAGCTTGTGGGCACCCCACCAGCCTTGAGTAAAGCCGAGCAGGCGTTTCCCCTCAGTTGTTCCGGAGAGGCAGACACACCGTTTCCTTCACCGTGCTAAGAGGAGTCTTTTTTTTTCCAGGTGAGGGTACAATCCAGAGCCAACCATTAGGAACCGTCAGCATTTGTCTGAGTGAGACATCAAAAGGGGCAGAGGCCCGCAGCAAAGGCTCTTCAGCACAGAGTGCCTCTCTCTCTCTCTCTTTCTCTCTCTCTCTACTCTTGACAGTACAAAAAGAGACGGGGTGTGCTGCATCCAGCTGTTCCAAAACATTTTCCTCCTTGATGTTCCTTCTCTCTCCCTCCGCACACACCCTCCCTTCATCTCTCCTTCTGTGACATGACTTAATTGAAAACAGTGGCGGCGCTGACGTTTTGGGCCGTGCCATGGTATGTACTGTAGCCTACAGAAGGCTCCCCTTCCTCTGCTGTCAAAAACGCTGACTCTTCCCGCCTCTGTCCTTGTTCTGGTTGTCGTTCTTGTAAGCAAGGCACCTCATCAGAAACGGGAGAGCTGGCAAAGTTCTCTATATCCCTCGAATTTAATTTGAACATCTCCTGCGTCAAATGTCTGTCGCTCCTACTGGAGTTCAGAATGCAGTGAGGTTAGAGACCGGCTGTAATAGCACCTGTTCTGCTCTGTAGTTTAATTTGCTGAGACCATTTTTCAACTTATAAACCCATTGGACCATTTAAGACTTTGGCCCTGGCTGTGGATTTGGCTTTTTACAATGTATTAGCTCTAGAGAATAGAGCTTGTTTAAGGCCTGGGTGTGGATTGCTGGCTTACAGTTGGAGCAGGGTTTATTGTCTGAACAATATAGCAGTACCTCTGATTTTCCACTTGGATTAGCATTGTTGCTTGAATATTACGTTTTATAACAAGGTATTGGAAATGCATTGACCGCAACGACAAGGATTAATTTTCTTTTACTAGCTTGTTTGCATGAAATACTGAGAGTAGTCCCCGGAGTGCAGATGGTCGATCCTAGTATAAATGTTGTCTCAACAAAGATGGGATGCCACTTCATCTGCTCTATCAGCTTCAGACCTGACCATCTGCTCCACAGCCTGAGTGACTAATTGACTTTTGAAATGTTTTATTTGCCCATCTTCTCATTAGCATATTGTTGAATCACACAGCCATTAAGGTTCAGCAGAGATAAACGATCTGCAAGCTGTCATGGAACATGTTTATGGCAATTTTCGTATACGGACAAGTTTCGCATAAACACAACTTTAGAAGTTTGTATTTGAGAATGGTTTGGGGATTAGCAGAGTGTTCTTCAATATCTAAACATCGGCAATTTGGCATGTGTGCTTTAATCATGGTAGCAGGATCATAAAGTAGAACTGATGATGGTATTTCACATAATCGTGAGCTTTTTAATCCAGTCAGATGTACGTTTTTATGGAATGGTTTCTCAGAATTCAGTTATAGAATTCTAAAGCTAAAACGTGTTTCATGCTTCTCATGCTCTGTACGGTCTTCATGGTGTGGACGGCGAGCACGTCCTCCATGAACATCAGGTCATTTCGTAGTTATTGCGGTCAGAGCGGCTTGAAGAACAGAGTCACCATAGCAATGCCAATCACTGCAACGCAGCCTGTGCTGCCCCCGTGTTGGTACAAAATCTTAGAGGCACGCAGCTCCGCACTCGGACCATGTGCAGACCCTACAGGCATAGTCACACAGGCCGCAATTGGGTAATGTCGCGTGGAGACTGCACAGAAGTATGAAACATGTTCAAAGGTTCAGTTCTCAAAATTCTAATTTCACATGTGAGACAATACACCTGAAAGAGTTGGATCATCAAAGGGTGATGATAGATAAATGTTGAACTGTAGGACCTTCATCTCAACCTCCATCCTCATCTAGAGTGAAATATGCACTTACTATGATTTTCAATGATTTGAAATAAGGAGGTGGAATAAGCACGTAATTCAGTGGTTGAGTCTACAAGGTCCTCAATGCCGGCCCGATGTAATGAGAGCTATGTAAACTCAACCGCTAAATTACACTTACCTGCTAATTCCACGCATTTGTACATAGTTGAGTCTCCACCCCACAGGATCTTAGTGCATCTCTAAATGTGACGTCAGAATCCTAAACTTTCTGCCTGTTTCCCCTCTGTTTCACATAATATATCTCATGCTGTTCATGCTTGTCTGTTTGGATTTATGGCAAGTAAACTATTTTCACTATGATCCCTAAACTGAGCATTGTAGCTCCCCTCTCCCCAAAATGATGTGACTCTCTCAGTGGCTATGACTGCATGCGTTGCCTCATCTCCGCTCACCCTTTTCCGAGACATAACACTATGAAAAACCCTGGAAAATGGGAATGCAACAGCTCTTTCCCTTTTAGACTGAGAGGAATGTGGCACAGCGTTGATTGTTTTTGCAGGAGCGGCTCGCCAATGGCCTGTCTGTCTCATTGATGCTGCTGGGCCTCTTTTTTTCAAAGCTGAAATGTAGGTTAGTGAATTGATTACTACTAATAGGCCCAGTCCGTGTCCCTATTACAGCTCAACCACAGAAAAGTTGGACTGAAATAGCTCCCCTTTAGATGAGTTCTGGACATCTACTTAACATTGGGGGCATGACTTGCAAGCAAATCTGTGTTTACCTAAAATGAATGGACTGAAATGGAGCAGTGGTTATGTTCTGTTTTTAAATCGTATCGGTTAACCATCTGTAATATCAACCACCTGCAAGATCATAAATGCTCTCAGAGCAGCTGAAATTGACTTTTCCAAAAACCCTCCTGAGATGATGCCGTTTCACTCTAAAAATATTTTTCTTTTTGATCTCAATATATTTTTTGTTTTCATAAGGTTTAACCAATTTACTGTATGCATATTATCTATGATACAAATAAATCACCAATATTATCATATTGCAAATATGTTAAATCAAACATACATGGTCATTCAATCTACATGATGATTGATTGATTGATTGATTGATTGAATGATTGGTTGATTGATTGATTGATTGATTGATCGATCGACCGATCGATCAATCTATTGATCAATCATTCAATAAGGCATAATATAACATGCAGTGTTCTACTTATGCCAGAGACGAGCATTCGATTTTTTTATACAATTATCAAGGATTGTGGATATTAATTGGGACATGAATTTCAAGTTACAACAGCAGAACTGTGACATAGAACATCATTCAAAGTGCCGTCACAACACAACACAAAAGTGTTACTGCTGGTACATTCAAACCTAATGTAACTATATGTAAGCAATAGTGTGATTCTCCATGGCTTTTAAATGTTTGTTTTTTTTATTTCCCTGTTGCCTATCATCAGTCAGGAAGATACAGTATAGTGCTTCCTCTTCCTCTGGCCCACTTAGCAAGTCTATAGCGAATGACAGGTGGCTTGGCCATCAGAGGCCATCATCAAACACATCTCCATCACTCGTCTCATGGTGTTCTCGGGAAGCGTCCACCCTGGAAACTTCCAGCCCAAAGAAGAATAAGTCCCATTTTCCAGACAGATGTTTCCCTCATGGAAATACACTAAGACGGGTCATAATGGAAGCCAGATGAGACTGAATTCCATGACAGTAATTACCATGGCCCATTAGATGGCTTTTACTGGGTACAACGTGATATACAGCCAGCATCTGAATCTCAGTTTGGTGTGGCTGGTAGCATGGCGCTTACCATAACAATTTCAAAACGTGTGTGGGGCGTTCCGGGAACTATGTGTAATGCTGGCGTTACTCAGTGGCATGTTGTGGAATGTCTGTAAAAGTTGAAGTCAATGAACAGTCTGATGGCTCATCCACTTGATATTATAATGGTTTATTCTTCAAAAAGACATACAGTAGACTATTCAGGATTCGAGTGCTACAATTTTAGTGGCATATGTTCCATAAAAGTAAATTCATGCTACCTAAAAAAAAAAAGGAGCACATTGATAACTAAGATAATGATTGTTTGAAAGTAGGGATAGGCATTTCTTTTTTTCACAGATCAGGTTCATAAGTTTATTTTCTATTAGCCTACATTTTTCAATTTAGAAGCATATATGCTCCTGGGTGCTCCTTTGTTAGCTTTTGTTTTCACAATTTATCTGAAAGATCATATATTATATAGCAGCTCCCAAACAGTGTTTCAAATGATAGATATCTATATAGAAGAACGTAAATGCGAATTCTTCCAGAGAAATTGGGAAAATAGCAATGATTTCTACTTCCAGTATCTCAAAAACTAAAACACTTTTTGGATGGACTGAAATGACTCCCAGTATGTGAAAAATCAGATAGACTTGTTAAAATGGGTGGAGTATCCCTTTAAGTAGGCGTTTGGACTAGTTTGGACTAGATCAGTCACAATTTATATAGAATTGCTTCATCAATGAAATGTATTTCAGATGTCCACCAATTGCTTTGGTAATGCTTCAAAGTCAAACATTTGATACTGCTTCAGAGTACAATGTTTTAAATGTTTACACTCAATACTTTCAAAGAGACTGCTGCATCCACTCTGGCCAGGTGTGCGATTACAGTTAGTAATTTTGCATGGACTTGTGGACGCGGTAAACTTCATTTGTCTCTCAAGGCTAACTTAATCTGGGGGCAGCGTTTAATGTGGACAGGCTCTCTTTGGTCCCGGTGCCAGCTGGGTCAGGGTCCCACCGCTCCCATAGTCTGCACAAGCCTCTTGATGTGGCAGGTCTGAACGGCCATAATAAAAATTAAGGGATCATAAATGCAGGATGGATGCACCATGTGTTGGGTTGGATAACTGATGCGCGCCCCTGACGAGTGATTAACCTCTTCCATTCAGAACTAAGGGCCTACAATGAAACACAGTACATCTCTGAACTAGCTTCTCTCTTGGCTGGTGGAGGTGATGTGCACCGTAAGTTGACCCATGATTGCTAGTCTTCATATCGGACTTGGGAAGCTGACGTCAAACGTCTGGGGCAAGCTGCCATATGTAGAGGATCACTCCGGTGGACTGTTTGTGTTGACAAGCGGATTCTTGGGTTAAAAGATGGTTGGGAAGTCTTGTGTGAAAACATTCTATTTTGCAATAGAATAGTGGTGTCTCAAAGATGGTGACCGTCGTCAATAGCAACTCATAGCAACCGTCTGACTTCCCGTGCCCAATTCAGTACTCACATGGACTCAATACTTTTTACAGCAGACCTACATGTATAACTGTACCATTCACTGAATCTAGTTCTGAACATTACCAGAATTGTTGTGCAAGTATTCACATGTTTACAACAGAGTACTAGTGTACATTTGTGCCGCAACGCACTAAATGCAGAAAAATAAATTGTCCATCTGTAATTGCATTATAATCATTTGCTTTAATCAAATTCCAATTTGTCACTGCCTTCATTAAGGATGAGTCCTTTTTGCAGGAATAAAAGAGGAGCAGTATGTCTCTCGCTCACATTCACTCGTGACAAGTGGTTACAGATGCACTGACTCCTGGCACCTGTTGGTGTTAATGGATGACTCATGGACTCAATAGCCCCTCCAAATTTCTAAACGCTTTCATTTGGGATGTGGAAGATTTTCAGGGCTTCAGACGAAAACTTTCTCAGGTGACTGTCGGAATGTAATGCTTTGCCTATCCGTCTGTCACGACGGTCAGTTCCAACTCAGCGTCATGCCGGAGGAGGTTCCGTCAGCGATGCTAAGGCGGTTGGAATGTCACACGAAGGTGTCTTGAGGTTAGGGAAACAGTGATTCACCTCAGACAGCGGCCTGAATGATCTTTTTGTCTGACTCACTTACACACAACCTGTGACTAGGTATATATATGTTCAGTGTTTTGGCGCATAGGATGGGCTTCCCTGAAGTATTTCCATCATATGCCAGACCCCGGCGGTCTAGCACGTTTACTGTAAATGAAGGCGGCCCTGTGTGTTATGAAACCAAACCTAGACTGGTGAAATAACCCCACCATATAATTAGCCTTTTCTGTATGTTATTCTTAATGACTTTACCATACTGGACGTAGTTTTCTTTTCCTTTTTTTTCTTTATAGATTTGTGCTGGGAACAAAAGACCTAATGGAATGGTTTCATGCAGCTGTGATGAAACACAAAGTCGAGGTTTAAATCAAAGTTAATACGTCTGAAAACTCATCGGCCGCTAATGGCCACCAAGGTTATTTTATGGACGGAAACTTGCTTTTGTTGAACAATCTCATAAAGAACATCATTCACTGTAATACAAAGACCGGTGCCATAAAGTGGTCTCCCCGTAGTGTCTGAGGGAATAATCCACACACACACCACAGTTTATTACCAGTCACACCAAGTCTGTAATAACAAAAGACTGTTTTGTGGTACTTGGAGACATGTTCAAGCAGAGACCATATTTGTCGAGAAGTCATCTCAGGAGAGGACTGTGTTCGTTTTGTGTGAATCAATATTTAAAATAAATAACAGACAGTGAGCACATGTCTCAGCCCGACGTCAAGTCATCTCATCTAATGTTGTTGTCCCTTTTTTTTTTTTCTTCCCTTCTCCGGAGTGATTCTGCTCACATTGATTTGTTCCTCCTGACGCTTCAGGAGTGGCGAAGGATGTGGTCTCCTGTTTGAGGAGCGTTGGCGTGCGCACGCCACACTGTCTCCCGTCATTGCCACACTGCCTGGGCGAAGCTTGTCCAGACAGAGTAGGCGGCCC
>OMKL01154242.1:8894-19100 GCA_900302295.1 Parasudis fraserbrunneri | reverse complement strand
AAAGGGGGGGGGAGGAGAGTTTCTCACCGCGTGCCGCTTCTTCTAAACGATACCACTGAGCCTGGGCTCCTGCGGCGAGGATCAGAACCAGCACTGTGAGGAACAGCTTCATGTCTGTAGTCTGAATGAGAAAAGTCATTACAAACAGCCTTAAAAAACAACTACAAAAACTTTGTGTAGAATCTTTCTCTTGTTACTCCACAGGCACACATTAAGAATTTACCTTGCGGCTCCTGGGAAGAGTGAGACGTCCAAAGTAGACAGGAGATACTGGAGTATCTTGAGGCTTAGGACTCTGCAAAGCTCACTCAGTTTATATTCTCTTTTGGAGGGGCTGGACAATGAGTTGAATAAATTATGGTCAGTTGTACCTCATGCTTGCCAAGGGTTGAAACGTTTGAGGACTTTCCTTGGTTGTGCAACTGAAATGTAATAATAATTTTAAAAAAAAGGGTAGGTAATGCAGGTTTATAAGGAAAAACATGCATTGGTGCTAAATGTTTGAAAATGGTGCATACATATTTGTCACTGGTCATAAAAAATATTAAAAAATGTGTTTGAGGAAAATGTTAAATCGTCTCTAAATAATTAAATAAGGAATTCAATGAGTATGATTATGATTAGCTCATTGCCATGGAGACGTGAAAGCAAAGAGAATGGATGGGGCATGAATTGACATGCTTATATACATCCCATGACCTCCCTCATCATTTGCTCTACTTTTGTGCTGCATTTGTGTTTATTTGTTTGTAAATATTAAAACACATTTAAAATCAGAGGAAACATGCAGGGGAGATCCAAAAAGCCCTCAAGACGTTTGACAGGCAGGAACCCCCATGACAACATACATCATTTCAGTACACACACACACACACACACACACACACAAATTGGAAATTAAAGGGGACATATGTATCTTTTCAACAACTGTATATGACTTACTAAAATAATTGGAATTATTTTCAAGCACCTCTTTCTCTGTATTGAACATGTCGTTTTTGGTGGGAATAGCACACACCACATTTTAAATGAATTATTTCCTTCCCTGCCTGGCTACACACTAGAGTAAAAACATACTTACAAACTGGGCAGTACATTGGGTAATCAGTGCTCCTGGCTCCAAAAAGCACAGCTAATTGATTAATCAAAGCTAATTCATTGCTTGTATTCCCATTGTGACATCATCATGGGGAAGCAATTCTGAACAGCTTGTTTAGGCTTGTTAATGTGGAGTCTTCAAACCCTGGCCAAACCAAGGAGTACCTATGTAAGTTTCCCCTTGTGCCTAAATAACATCTCAGACTGCCAGATAAATACGACCAATACAAAACCCATTTTCCCTTTAAATGAGAAGAAATCATGTGAAAACGGAGGTGTTTTGTTTAAGGACCCATGTACAAACTGTGCAACCTGAGGCTGGCTAATTTGATGGGTAATTAAGATGCCCAATTTCTTAAACAAAGGAATAGAGTGCTCACTTTGGGTTCAGTAGGTAATAATTATTTCCTTTCATTTCTGTAAGCAGTAAATGTGTTCCAGTAGGAATAGTTGAATTAATTTGATTAATTTTACCTTTAACACCAATATTTATTAATTTTTTTAGCAATTTTTATGCTATTAGAGAGATGTGCTGCATTCAATATGTTTTCACCAACTAATACACCCAGGAATCAGATTGTTTTGACCTTAGTTATAGGGACAAGCTCCCTTGTCATAGTGTATTCAACATATCCACTAGAGGGCGCCCTCACATCAGGCACTTGTCCGGAGCCCTGAAGAAGTCTGAAGGGAACATAGTGAATAAGGGGTCTCCAACGTATTTGTTTACGAGATGAGAGCGACTCGTTTTAGTTGTCGTTGTTTTTTTTATGGGTATAAGTGGTCTAAACAACAAAGGTATTACCAATCAAAGCCATATAGGCATAACAGTTGACCTAACCATTCAACATTTGAGTGTGCAAATTAGACACATTGCAGCCTGTAAGACCGATTGATTTCTACCTCGTGACTTGTGATGGAAAATCTTCAGCCTGTGGAGCAACTCAAACGCAGGCCAAGAGCTACTGGTAGCTCACGAGCTACTGGTTGGAGACCACTGGAATCTACATTGGGGAACTGAAAAAAACATGATGACTAACTCTTTCCTACTGACAGATGACAGGATTATTATAGCTAGCAATTCAGCCATGTTTTTATGGTCTGTCCTCTGAGTCAAAGGGAAACCAAAAGAAACCACTTTTACTGTAAAAAGGAGTTGCTCAATACAGGAAAATCCACCTATTGCCTCAAACATAGGGAAGTCCAGAAAATCTGTTCTGGCTTAAGATGTTATATCTGTTTATTTGGTGAAGGGAGGTTCCAAAACAATCCTGTACAGTGTAAACACACAAACCAAAATATGAACAGTTTAGAATCTAATCTTTAAAGGGGCAGTTCACCCAAAACAAAAACATTTCCCCCTTACCTGGAGTAATATCTATCCATTTTGGTGTTATTTGCTTAGTTTTGGAGATATCTGCTGTAGCGATATCTGCTGTCACTCCAATACAATGGAGCTGAATGCCACTCGGCTTGTGGCGCTCAAAGCACCAAAAATACAGTTGAAAAACTCAAAAGCAATGTCACTTTCCAGAAATCATGACCTGGTTACTCAAGATAATGCACAGACCTTGTTGTGAGCAGTTTCATGTAGGAACTATTTTCTACCGAACTACACCCCCATAATAATGAAATCTGTAAAGACACATCGAATGCCAAAACAAACATGTACCTTTGACTCAGACTTGTGTGTTTTATTGAAATCTGCATGGCAGTAGTTTGTTTAGACTTCAGGAGTATAATATTTAAACTTGATCCTCAAAATGAAGAAGTGAATGAGGAGTCTGACACCTGGGAGGAATGGTGGTGTTGACAGCGGACGGCAGGGACATCAGTGGTCGCTAGCTTATTTGTAGATGACTTTACATAGAGGTAAGACTGCTGAAACATGACAAGTTCTACTAGAGTGAAATATCCCTTTAAGGGTTGTTACACAACACCCTCTTAACATCGGTGCGTGGGGCCAGCTGCACAAAAGATGAAACGATATAAAAATGTTTCTTCCCTTTTATAACGGGGAGGGATGGAGCAGATTCATTATAGTATAATAATGTCACACGGCACTTAAGATGGACAGAGGTTTTATTGTTATTTTGTTTTGTTTGCGTCTGCTAAATGACTAAACTGTAAACTCTTGTTTCTATGGTAAGTGCTGTGCCAAAATATTTTTTATAAAAAATAAGTAAAAATAAAATGTTTCTTCCCCTTTTCCCCTCCCTCATTCATAATCTGTTCTGTATATCTCCTGTTCTTTTCTACATTACTAATAGGAATCCTGTATTTCTATCTTTGTTGACTGAAACATATTATTTTATTATCTTTTTTTCCCCTGTTCTTATTTACCTTTGTACATTGTACATTCGAAACTATGCTGTGTAGTGGTATTGACAACAATTTCCCCATGGATAAAGTTCTTATCTCTCTCTCTCTTTTTTTAAGCTTGCTGTTGATGAGATTTCTCCCCCATTATCAGTCTACAGAGCTCCATAGATGAGGATTCGTGTAAGGATCAGTAAAGTCAGTAATTCCATTGTATTAGCACACCTATGTGAAGGTGGAACACAACATGAAACATTTAATTCATAGGCTTAAAGGACCACACCATGTCTTTTTGACATGTGGGTTCCAAGTCATTCTTGCCTTGATACAAAAATCAAGACGGCCTTCTTTTTTCATAATCTTTTACCATTACTGAAACATTTGGTAGTTATTTTCTGCTGTTTCACCACTGCCCTTGGCTTCCAGTGTATCTGAAAATGTGTCTTAAACACCACATAAACTGAAGAAAGTCACCACATTTGACTAAAATGCCATAACTATTTTTCTGAAAAGTTGTCATTGTGATATAATATTGTTTCTGAGGAAGAATTCCTCCTCTTCCTTTTTAGACACAATATTAAGAGCAACTTTTCAGGAAAATAAATGCACCTCAGATGTTAGCATGGCATTTTAGTCAGATGTCGTGACTTTCATGGGTTTATCTGGTGTTCACACATTTTCAGATACAATGGAATTGTATGGCAGTGGTGAATTGGCAGAAAATAACTTCATATTAATATTTCAGTAACAGTAAAAGATTATGAAAAAAGAAGGGCGCCTTGATTTTTGTATCAAGGCAAGAATGACTTTGAACCCACATGTCAAAAAGACTGGTATGGTCCTTTAAAGATAAATCACAGACATATAATTCTCACTTGACTCCCTGTAAATAAACAGAAATCTGAACACAATAACATGGCTACATGGTTACTACCCCAAAATAGTTGACTGCCTATTTTCATTTTCATTTCATTTCATTTCACAACTGAAACAAGACATCCTGGAAATGAAACTTTGGGTATTTCTTTTATAACTACAACAGCTGAATAAGTATCACATGATACACGTTGTACTATTCCAATGATTTGTGACAGTTTAGTCGATATCTAGACAACTGTCTCCCTGAGCTGGAAATAAATCGGAGCATCACGACTTGAGTTTGTGACGTCAGTTGAGTGGATTCAATGCAGTTGGTCCATTGAAAATGAATAATTGACCGACTTTGTGCGCTCACAGGATTTTTGTTTGAGCTATTACATTGATTGATTGATTGAGATTCTTTATTAACAAAACAACATACTTCAACATACACCGGTACAGTTTACACAGTACAGAACAGTTCAGTATGAGGTCTGCTAATCGGATAAAAACCCAAATAAGTCTTTCAACTTGTTTAAATTGGGGTCCTTGGTACTCAATTCATGGTGTCCAAATGAGTTTCATTTAAATGTAGGGCTTACAGCTCAATCAGTCAAATCACCATGGGTACTGTCATTGTGTCCATAGGTATTATATTAATAACATACAGTAAGTGAATTCTATTTTAGGGTGGGTTTTCCCTTTAATACTAGGGAAACGGCTTGGGGCCCTGTGTTTCCTGTCAACTACTGCACTGGCAAACACTACAACAGTTTATGTTTATGAAACACTACAATGTTTATGTAGACCGTTTCAGTTGAATTGTGTTGCTAGGGAACAGCTTGAACCCCAGTTTATTCCCTGTCAATTTTGACATTAGCAAACACCGCAACGGGAAATAGACGTGGGCCCATTTCGAATGTTTATGTTTTCGAGTTGAAACCATCTATAGTTGCTGTCCAAATTCTTTTCAGTATAGTGAGTACTATCCATTATAATTGTATAATAATGCAGCATGGATTATGTGAAAAAAATATATCAACACGCTTGATTTCTGTACCCCCCTTTAGGAAATTAATTAAGGGGGGAAAAAACACTCAATTATCATTACCCCAGGTTCGAGTCAGAGAGTTATCTCCTGTTATATGCCGATGACTCAATTCAGTAACACTCATGAGACCGTTCTTCAGTCCTCCAACAGGGTCCTTGTTAAGGCCCTTACTCCACTAACCATCGGATACGACTTCTTATGACCTAATCTAACAGCTTTGCTTAGCCTTCATTTATGCAACAGTAAATTATTTTCTATTTTGTCTGGTGTTATTGTATAGTTTTGTAGTATTGTAGATGTAGAGTACCCCCCTGAGGGACTACAATGGCGATAAGCTTTCATTATCCTTGATCACGTTTTTTTTTTTTTTAGAAACATACTCAAAGATGTGATTCTAACTGAGCATCCTCTTGTAACTGTTTTGACTGAGCTGATTGTCCCTGTATAGTTTTGGACTAGATGATGATTTGTGAATGAGATTATTATATTTCAACCTTGTGTTCTGTAAATGTTACTGTCTGTAAATTGTTATATGTTGTCTGTCTGCAGCCCTGTTAAATGTGCTGCAGCCTGTCTTGGCCACACCATATAAACCCATGAATGTCACATTTGACTGAAATGCCATGCTAACATGGGGTGCGTTTATTTTCCCAGAAGGTGGCTCTATTGTGCCTTAATACAATGTCTAAAAAGAAAGAGAAGGAATTCTTCCTCAAATTCTGTATTATATCACAATGGCAAAAATCTTCAGAAAGCAAGCGACACATAAGATTTTAGCATGACATTTTAGTCAAATGTGGTGACTTTCTTTCAGTTTATGTGGTGTTTAAGACACATTTTCAGATACACTGGAAGCCCACGGTAGTGGTGAATCAGCAGAAAATATATGGCATTAATAAATTTTTCAACAACAGTAAAAGATTGTGAAAAAAAAGTATGACATAATTTTGTATCAAGGAAAGAATGACTTGGAACCTACATGTCAAAAAGTCTGGTATGGTCCTTTAAGGTACCTCGCTGGTTAAGGCAGGAGCGAGGGTTGGGCCTGCAGCATAGAGAGGCAAGAGGGAGATTTGTTTTTGTCAGTTTGTGGTCACAGATAACCAGAGATCTAAACGCCTTCCACACTGGACCTGTCTGAGTAGGACTAACGGAAATAAGATCACAAGACTGGTGCCTTTTGGTGGGAACACCAAATGAACAAATGTAATAATGTACGACATATATTTTTTGTTGTCGAAACCCAGAGTGTGTCAGTAGATTAATCCCGAATAGCGTTGTCCCGAATGAGTTTCTTAATTAAATCTTTAATGACCATTCCAGGCCAAGAATACCACTCGTACTTATGTTTAATAAAAATAAAATAAAAAAAATTAAATTTAAAAAATGCAGATTCGCTGTTACATTGTCAATGACAGTCACTGCTTTGTAACTCTCAGGCATTGATTAACCATAGACCATAATATAGGTTTCATATCAGCATATAAAATAATCACATCAATATATTTTATGCGGTTTCCCATATTTGGGTACTGAGAAGCAAAGTCCCTTTTTGTTTTTTTCCCTCCTGGAAGTCCTTATTTGGTTCTTCCCAAGGTTTTATATAGTTCAATGGTTCTTCCATGTCTTCTTTGTTGAGTAAGTTTGAGTTCATCATTGCTTAAAGGGGCATTCCCCTGACTCTAACTCCATGATGTCCAAAGTGTCCAGGAAACAAGGCAAGGGAAGTAGGGCTGGAAGGTACACCGATTATGAAGTTATACCTTCATGAATCCATGCAAATACTGTATATTACTGTATATTTCACTGCATATTTAGTATATTACTGTATATTTTTAAGTTAATAAAAAAAGATTGCTTACAGCAGTATTAAAAATAGAAATTAAATAGACAATTTTGAAGTAAATAAGACCATGACAATTATATTACAAGATAAAGACATAAAAAAGATGTCATATCACATTGTAATTTGTAGGCTACCGGAAAACCATATCGTCAAATACCGTTACACCGTCAAAACTCAGAAAAATATTGTGATATATTTTGGGCATATATTGCCATGCCCTAGTTTAATGTCTTCCTTACTCTCCTCTCCTTGTGTTCTCCAGGGTATCCGACAACTCCGGGTCTTCACTGGGGCTTTGGGCTGAAGGAGCAGGATGAACGGAAGGGTGGTGGGGTGGAGAAAGTAGCCTACGTTCTCCACACTTTCTCCTCCATCGTTCCATTCCCTTTCGCCTAGTGCGGACTGCAACGTCCTGCTTGCGTCTACACGGGGTTTTCTGGGCTTTTTTCTAGTTGGGTTACCGGGATCGGGGTTCTCGGCGTGTCGTGACGATTTCAACATACACATTCAAACCAACACCGGCTGTTATCTTAAACCTCACACTGCAAACCATTTACTGGCCATTTTTTGTGTACTAGCGCAAAACATTTTGAACTTTAATAACTGAACCTAAACGGAGCACAATACAGAATACAGTATACCAGAGAAGAGGAATCCATATATTGATGAATTGAGATTGCTGTATTAAAGATCCCTTCCTCTCAAAAAAAATTTTTTTATGGTTAACTCCTCTCGGAGGAACGACTTTAACTTTACATTATTTGTTATTTGTGCAGAACTTGTCACCAGAGCCCTTAATGAGGGTAAAGGTGTAGAGATGCTGCAAAGACATTTTCAGTCACTTATTGAACAATTTGGTGGGGGAAAAAAAACATATTTATACAAATCATTATTCAATACAGAAGATTGTTAAGGGTTTAAAATACATCTGGAGGGGAACTTTAAGAACAGTACTGACTCACACCTTCATTTATTAATTTCAGCTATTGAAAATATTTTTTTATCATCATCATTTCTTTATTCCATCAAGACTGATATGAACACACAAACATGACCAAGAGTCCAATCAGAATCAAGAGGGTTCCATTTAATTGGTGTAATTACAACGTCTGTCATAAAACACAGCAAATGCAAGGTCGTGAGAGGACAGACAGATAAAGAGAAAAGAGTGCAAGCGGGTTCAGACAATCACAGAGCTTTTCTAGGTAATGGCTTATAGTTCTGGGAACGATGGCTTGTGGCACTAGGCGCAGTCAGACATTGTTGAACTAGCAGATAAGAACAACACATTGAAATGTAGCTATGCAGATAGTAGAGAATAGCGATGCATGAATCAGAGGTGCAGAGTGTGTAATATGAAGGGTTTCTCCGGGTAACCCGCGCTGGGCGGACGGAGAGAAAACACATTACGTCTTTGAGAGATTATAGGGGAAGGCGGGGAAGCGGATATAAATAAGAGCGGTGTGGAGGCATCTAGCTGCTCTCCTTGCCCAGAGTGTGTTTGTCGAACAGGTACTCGGCCATGCCGTTCTGGGGAGCGCCCATGCGACGCAGGTTGGTCACCCAGTCCGCCAGCTCCTTGATGGACCTCACCTGTTCATCCAGGTAGTGTGTCTCGATGAAGTCGCACATCTGACAGAAATGAGAGCACAGGTGACAGGGAAGCGTAAGTTTTCAGGTCATCTCCTGCATTTTGCCGTGCCCTCCATCAGTAACCTTAAAGCGTACGAAAACCTGAACATTCAGAGGATGATCCTCTTTTGTCGTTTATGCAGCCTAGCGAGCTAGAATTCACTTACAGCAAAGTCGAGGAGGATTTGATCCTACGTTTTGTTCAATCATACTCACTTCAAAGCTTGAGCTTTATGACTACCTGGTTGTTAAAATTATATAGCGCTTTTATACAAAGCGCTTTACAACTTTATGCCTCGCTATCACCCATTCAGTCAACACACACACACACAAACAGACTGATGGCAGAGGCAACCTTGCGAGGTGCCAACCTGCTTATCGGGAGCGGTTGGGAGTTCAGGCTGTGGCGTGTTTTGTTCAGCTCGAGCTAAGCTGACGGAGAGGGGTTTGGTCAACAAGAAAGGTTAAACCAATTCAGCTGTTTGGAAACACTTTGGTTTCAAGGAGTCCGACGAGGAACAACAACAATGAGTAATCGTCTTAAATAATTGTGATCACAATAGGGACCAAAATAATCGTGATCATGAGTTTTGCCGTAATCGAGCAGCCATCTATGTCAGGCTGAAATAATTCAGCTGAATTAGTTACATACACCTTAAAGGCCCAATCAGTGATCCAAATGTAAACAAATGGGTCGCCCCCATCCACAAATAAATGTAATTCATGATAACGTACCATGGCAAACAAAGTTGTTTTGTTTAATTTTGGGATGGACGAACAGACAGACAGACTTAAACTACGACTAACACTAGACAACCGGTAAATAAAGAGTTTGTAAATGTATTTGTTGTATTTTGTGGCTGAAAAAAGGTTTGTTTACGTTGGTAATGTTTATAAACATTGGAGTAAAACAGGTCTAACAAAAGAAAAGAAAAAAAGGTCAAAATAATAATAATCACGGATTGGGGCTTTAACGGACACACAAAAAACACATACAAACACAATACATCTTTGCAAATGTGGGATGTAAAAACTGGCCTGAATACCATTTGTTTGTCCTCCCTGTCAATTAGCATTTACCACTGAAAGCTAATCGTTAATGTCCAATTAATGTCATTTAGATATCAAACCAAAAGCAAAAAGGTGTGTTCTTATCATAATGCACACAAGATGGATTCAGAGATTGTATGAGAGAATGTCTTTGTAAATTGTCAGATGCATTAAATGCACGAGTCCCTGGCTGGCATCCTGTCCTTGGTTCAACTTTGTTTTCACTCAAAACAAACAATTCCAGGGTTCACTTAGAAGCCGCCACAGACCAACTTACCCAGAAAGAGAGGGGAGTGAATGTTTGATGCACATACCAAATTTGACTGGCATGTTCTCATACCTCCTCCTCTCC
>OMKL01154241.1:0-10046 GCA_900302295.1 Parasudis fraserbrunneri | reverse complement strand
AGGAATTCCAAGTTGTTTTTGAAGGGCATGTGATGTGAGGTAAATCAATGTTCATACCCAAGCCCTCCCAGTTCGATCTGTCTTGTTTTAGTTCTTACATTCCACGTCGTTCCGTGTCGTTATCCCCCGTGTCACCAGGCCTGAAGGAGAAGTGCGTGGACAGCCTGGTGTTCGAGACCCTCATCCCAAAGCCCATGACGCAGCACTACATCAGCCTGCTGCTCAAACACCGGCGCCTCATCCTGTCCGGGCCCAGTGGGACGGGTAAGACCTACCTCACCTCCCGGCTGGCCGAGTACCTGGTGGACCGCAGCGCCCGCGAGGTCACCGACGGCATCGTGGTCACGTTCAACATGCACCGTCAGTCATGCAAGGTGAGAGGCTAAATCACCTCGGCAACATGTGACACAGGCCGTCCATGTAAATGAGACATTGGTTTTGCTTAAGCCCGCCTGATTAAATAAAGGTTAAATATACAACAATACTTTCTAAATTACATTGGCTGGCTGTCCTCCCTACAAAGCAGTCCATGACACATCTCCCAGTTACCTCTGTAATCTGATTAAAGGGAAAATCCACTCTAACACAGAATTTACATTGTAGTATTCCAATGGTCTCTGACAGTTATGTCAGTATCTATAAACAGTCTCCCTTAACTGGAAATCAGAGGATCAAGACTTGAATCTGTGATGTCATCAAGTGACACGTTTTGTTTGAGTTGGTCCCTTTCCAATGAATTAGTGACCGACTCATAGGGCTCATAGAAATTCTGTTTGAGCTTTTATGTCCAAATGAGTTTTATTTAAATGTAGGGCTTACAGCTCTGAATCAGACTATGTACCCATGTCCCAGTAAAGTCACCATGGTTACTGTCCTAGTGTCAGTGTCTATGGTGCAGCAGAATTTGTCTCTTGATGACATCACCACTAGTCTTGTCTCAAATCACAAATCAAAACTGAGCTGTACAGTATTATTTAAAAAAAAAATAACATGTGAAGCCCTTTGAGCCCCATATGCCAACCCCTTCCCCTTAGCGAAAGTTGCTTCATGAACAGTTTCATATACTATTGATTTTTATATTTTTGATTTGCTTCATCATCATCATCATCATCATCATCATCATATCTCTCTCTATCTCTCTCTCATCAGGATCTTCAACTCTACCTGTCCAACCTGGCCAATCAGATTGACCGTGAAACCAGCACAGCAGAAATTCCATTGGTGGTCATCCTCGATGACATTCATGATCCCACCTCCATCAGTGAACTTGTCAATGGTGCACTCACCTGCAAATATCACAAATGGTGAGCTCTCTCTCGACACGCTGACTCAAATCGAAGCTGTCACATTTGTCAGTGGCTCTGGTGGAATTCGCACAAAAGTTTACTATAACTGGGACTGTGTCATGTCGCTCTTTCTTTCAGTCCTTACATTATTGGGACGAGCAATCAGCCGGTGAAAATGACTGCTAACCACGGCCTGCACCTCAGCTTCAGGTGAGAGCTGGGTAAAATACTGACCGTTTCAACAAGAGAGTTGAGAAACCTGTTTTATTACCCTTCCTTACACCTACGCCATGTAAAATGATAAAATGTATTATCATAATAAGTACAGTATACACAGCTTTATCTGACCATTCTATATCCCCCCTCTCAACCTAGAATGTATTATAATAATAAGTACAGTATGCTAATAATAAGTACAGTACTGTATACACAGTTTTATCTGACCATTCTATATCCCTCCCTCTCAACCTAGAATGGTGACCTTCTCCAACAATGTGGAGCCAGCCAATGGCTTCCTGGTGCGCTACCTGCACAGGAAGCTGATGGAGGCAGAGGACGAGAGGAGCTTGACCAATGAGGACCTGATCAGGGTGCTAGACTGGGTACCCAAGCTGTGGTACCACCTGCACACCTTCCTGGAGAAGCACAGTACATCTGACTTCCTCATTGGTATGAAAAACACTCTCATCATGGCAGAAGAAAGATAAAGAAATACTTTTGGGTTACTACTGTTAGGGGTGCGCTGATACTGGTATCGGGTATTGGGGCTGATACCATATCAGTATCAAGAGAATTTCCCCCAATGCTATCTGATACCAAGAGCCATTTTGCAACGTGTTGGAAATCAAAGCAATTTGATATTCTGCAATTTCTTTTATTTATTTATTTTTTTTTATACATATTTTGACATGAGATTTTTGTCCAGTGACCCCAGTGGTCTATGTCTGCACTGTCCAGTGACCCCAGTGGTCTATGTCTGCACTGTCCAGTAAAAGTAATGGATCACATCGGTTCTCAATTTAACGCTTAAATGTAGAATCTGTAATGTCGTCAAACAGCGGCCTCTTGGCAAAAGACCCCCACTTGGTATTGCACTTTGTTTACAGTTTTTGTTTTGGTCTGATGTGTGGGTTGGAGTTAAGTGGGCATAGGGGAGGGGTTGCTATTGCTGGCCACACCTCAGGCTCTGCCAAGAGAGGTCTGGAGAAATTCACACTATAATAAGTTACTATATAGCTATATACATATACATATATATATAACTATATAGTAACTTATTATAGTGTGAATTTCTCCAGACGGCGCTTGGCAGGGCCTGCGGTGTGGCCAGCAATAGCAACCCCTCCCCTATGCCCACTTAACTCCAAACCACACATCAGACCAAAACAAAACATTTTAATTGAAGCAAAGTGCAATACCAAGAGGGGCTATTTTGCCTAGAGGTCGCTGTTTGACAGCATTCCAGATTCTACCTTTGAAGTTTAGGACTCAGAATCTACATCAGCAGTGAAAAAGTGGCAGCCCTAACTACTGTTCTATTTTGTGGTACTGGTATGAAAACGATGTGATTTTTCTCATTGTTCTCTCTTATTGGTTCCTCTGTCTTCAGGCCCCTGCTTTTTCCTCTCCTGTCCGGTCACAGTAGATGAGTTTCGATCCTGGTTCATTGACCTTTGGAACCATTCCATTATCCCATACCTTCAGGAGGGGGCCAAGGACGGCATCAAGGTTAGAACCTTCAGCTAGAACTCCTGCTTGGAAATGATCTTTTTTGTACCATTAACTCACCCAGCAGTTTTGACTGGGAACCATTAGATGTGTTTGAACTGCTTCTAAATAGGCTTTAGATCACCGCTCAGCTGGCTTTACATCGTGCTCTGCTTACTCTTCAGGAAGTGCTAATGGTATTCTCCCCTTAGGGAAATGGTTTGTAGTAATTGTGTTGCCATTGTTATGGTGTGTGGTGTTTTCTCAGGTCCATGGCCAGAAAGCTGTATGGGAGGACCCAGTGGAATGGGTGAGAGGGACCCTCCCTTGGCCCTCTGCCCAACAGGACCAAGCCAAGCTGTTCCACCTGCCTCCCCCTAGCATAGCCTCGGGTAGCCCTGGTCAGCCCAGCGAAGACAGGCCTCACAAGGAGACCCCACCTAGCTCCATGGAGTCTGATCCTCTGGTAAGACACGTGGACTCATGAATACATTGATCTGACACCTTCTGCAATTATTGTCACAGTGGTCTTAATCTTTGTCAGCATGCTTGTCAGTTCAATGCGGATACTTTGGGATGCCTGATTACTCTACTCTGTCTCATTTGTCTGTTTTTAGATGGCAATGCTATTGAAACTGCAGGAGGCCGCCAATTACATTGAATCTCCTGACAAAGAAGACCCCACTCTGCCTAGACTTTGAACACAAAGTCTGACTTTAAAACTCAGCACTTCAGATATCTTTTTTTTTATGTTATATGGAAAATCCAGTGCTTATTCAGGAACATGTTAACCCTCAGAAATAGTTTTCTATTTCATTAAAGGCCCAATCTGTGATCCAAATGTAAACAAATGGATAGCCCCACCAGCAAAAATAAGAAATAAGAATGGAGACATGTTTTCACTCTCTAGTTGATTGACTGAAATCTTGATAAAAGGACTAGCACTAGACAACAGGTAAATATGAAATTTCTATTGTATTTACTGTATTTTGTGGCTATTTTTTTTGTTTGTTTGTTTTACATTGCTAATGTTTGTAAACATTGCAGTAAAATAGACCCATATTCTGCTTTATGTTGGGTTAACAATGTCCCAAAATGCTTATTTTCCATCTACAGATCACTCTTCAAGAATGTATGTATATGGTCAAAATAATCACGGATTGGGTCTTTAAAAGTTATGTTAATCCCACCCCATAATGTTGAAAGTGAGAATCGTTAATCAACAACCTTTGTCCCAACATTAACATTCTCTATTTCTTGATGTTAAGTTGTCTAAGATATATTATTATTATCCTTTTTTCTGCCACTGTTGCACTCAGTGCTATGAGACAGGTGCTAATAAATGACTACATTTATTTCAGCATATTGGTCCAACCAGGTGATTCCTCTAACAGCACATACAGTAGATGATAAAAAATGTTTAAAAAAACAAACAAAACAAAAACACTCCTGCTTTGTGTTCAGCTGCAATATGGGCTGTATAGTTTGCTCGTGAAATAAAGTTATTCAGAATCATTGTGACTCATTTAAAAAAGAAAAAAAAGAGTATGACAGCATGACAGATGCTTAATGTTAGGTTCTTAAATGCATATCTACTGTATCAGTCTTTGAAGGCCAAATGTAAGACATATGCAATCCTGAACTCTCAAACACTATCAGGTGAACTCGTTTGATACTCAATCAAGCGGAATGCCTTAAAACAAAGACTTTTCAGTATGTTGGCTTCAGTAGCGTATTGGTGCTTTCATCAGTGTCATTCCATCTGCATTTGAGTAGGAAATAAAAAATGTTTCCCCCACTCACTCCATTATTACTTTAATTGATCATGAGTTCATTCAGTATGAGAGGATAATGAAATACTTTAAAGATAAGTAATCCTTGGAGACTTATGAATAGTGACCTTTCCTGAAGTTTCTGATTATGGCCATTTCCTTCTTTACCATGCATCCTGTTTATAAAATCTCAATTAACATTGCTGTCATACTCTTTTACAGAAAAGGAAACTTATTTTATCAGCTTCTGTGATGCTAGTTCAGCATTTTGTGGCTGGCAGCATACTTTGATTTTTGCAGGCAATTATTTGAGTATTGTTTCTTTATTTTAGCTGCAGCTGCTTTATGAAATAGAGCAGTGTCACCACTGTTGCCATATAAATCAGGTATTAGATAATTATTACACCGTTGTGACAGTATAATACTCTGGTGAAAAACATATTTGAGCAAATGTCATTTATGTATCAAGTTTTGAGTTTTTTTCCTTTAACCTTTATTTTGGAGGAAGAAAATGCAATAGCATTAGATCTATCCCTCAGAATACAAAGTAGTTAGCTTATTTTTTATGTAAATATATTCAGTCTACATGGCAGTTATTTTATCTACACTAGTTGCATGGTGCAAATATCTAATGCTGAACCAAATACTGTACTTAAACTGTAATCTTGCATATTGACTGTCAAGTTAGGGGTCTTAAGTTCAACTGCTTATATGAATGTATAGATTTTTCTTATAACCATACAACCAGATCATTTAGTTGGTGCTTTTAAAAGAAGCCTTGTCACACAACTACACTACAGAACTCAGTAACTCAGCCATTAACAGAGGTTCATATAAGTGGGTGAGTAAAGTAACTTTGAAGCTACCTATTCCCATTTCATTTGCAAGTGTCCAAATGTTCATGGAACATTCCATCACTTCTTTAATATCAGTGAACAATTAGCTACTAATGGTGCTCTTCCCTCTCCGATTGATTGATATAATCAATGTCATGAACTCCATTTTGTGTTGAATAAGGATAATTTAGGCATACAGGGTAGACTAGTTAGATTTGTAGACTAGAAATGTAAAATGTTTGTGAAAGGGTTGTGTATATAAAAAAAAGAAAAGAAATACATCTGAGAAACACTTTCTGGTTCCTTCAAAGTGTCATCAAGACATTCAGTAGAGTAAAGTGAGATACTGTATAACGTATGACCGTATTGATGTTTATCGTACAGTATTCATGTTGAGAACTGTGGGAACAATACACTGACCCTCTAAAATACCAACAACAACAAAAAACATTGCTCAAAAGCAACAATCCATGATCCAAAACCTTAGAATAATACTTGTCAAGGTACTTTTTGTATAGTTAAACAAGCAGTGGTAAATGTAGATAAAACGACAGAAGAATTCAGTGGGCCTATGGTGTGTGTTCGTGTTGTCAACATCATTCTTCTGGTCATTACACACTGTCAATGTTTAGGTCCTCACACTTACAAATACACACACCTTCACCTGACCCCCATGTGTACATTAATACTGTAAATGAATGTCGGGTCACTTTCTCTCTATGATGCAGAGTACCTACCACAAAAAGGTTGTATCAAAGGAAGGGCAACTAAACAAAGTTTAAAGAGTCAATTCTATCTTGGGCTTTTTGTTGCTGTTTTTTGCACTGCTTTTGCATTGAGCTCTTAGTGACTGTCAAATTACTTAAAGTCAGTGGGTTTTGCTACTCCGATTGGTCACATGTAAATGGAAAAGAAGATTCCTTCCTTAAGAAAAGATGCTAAATTGTCAGTGCATCTCACACTGGCATCATGCCAATTTAGCATTTTTTTTATTTACTGTAAATATTTCAAGTTCAGACAGTTCCCCCCACCCCACCCTCATCTGTATATGCAGCAAACTGAAGCCATCAGCTTGGACTTAGCATCTCGCTCACTGCTTGTTGTGCCTGTTGCTCCGTAGTGGCCGTGCTGTGTGTTTGCTCATTAGTGTATCAGGACTATGCAGCAACTTCTACTGGTGTTGGCAATCAGAAAAAGTATGAACTTGACCAGCAAGTGCAGTGCATTTTCATAAGCTCTGTGTTTTAGTTCTGAGGTTGGACCAAATAATGATTGCATTACATGACAAAACTTAAAAAGCTTCTTTTTAGCAAGCAGACCAGAGCCTTAATGAGAGGAGTGTCATGTGGGTGTTGCATTGAGACAGGGTTTTTAGGGGTGGTTTGAGGATTTCAGCCCATAGGATGCTCCCCAGTGTGATTTAGTCCTAACAAATTAATAATAAAGAATGGCAGTATTTATGGACTAATGAACTAATGTTATAGAATAGGTTTGGCCTACTGCTCTAGTGGTCTAAAGACATAACGGCAATTTGTGATAGCGTACATGACTCCAGAAATAAAAATAGGCTATGATTTAAAATAAATAAAAAGTCTGTGTAATGTGATTAACAGAAATAAGCATACGCACTTCAATTTGAAAGGTTAGCCTATAGTTTGCAAATATCATAGGCCAATACAGGTTGCTGAATAGTCATATTTTTTGCAAAGCTTGTTGTTTGTTGACTAAAATAAGATTTAAAAAGCTGTAACGCAGTATCTAATGTCACTGACGTGCAAATGTGATGGATTTCAAGTGTTGTAAATGCATGTAAACTTGCTGTGTGATGAGAAAATGTTAACATTAGTGTATTGTTATAGGGGATCATTCTAGATAATGTTTTCCTTTTTAATACCCTGATATTTGATATTTCTTTTTTCTAAAGAATCCTTTGTAAAACTTAATTTCTCTATTTTGTACAGGACATCATTATTGTAAAGACTGTAAATAGATCAACATTCTGGACGCGACAACAATCATTCATGAGAGAGAGAAAAAAATAATAATTCCTATATTACTTCAGAGTTGGGTCCAATACACAGAGATGGCATGCTTCTGAAGACGTTTCATCCACCTAGCACTGTTTGTTGGAGTCAATAAAAATAACGTCATTATATTTATTGTTTGTTCTTGTTGTTCAGTTGTTGTTGTTGTTGTTGTTGTTGTTGTGTGTCCATTTTTCTCACACTTGTATGGCCATAAACCAGTGTAACCTATTTGTCTGATTTTACTAATGTAATAATTGTAATGATAAGCACAATTGAATAAGGACAGACTATAAGACTAATCTGGAGTTGTACGGGAGGTGGGGGTTAGGTTGATTCCAAGGGCCGCTGATTGACAAGGGCCCTAAAATCAATAGAACATTGGTGCGCAGGCTCTATTAAGCTAGCGCAATGCTAGTGGTATCATATGATACTAGAGAACACAAGGAATCTTTTTCAAAGATTTGCCATTTTCAAAGGGGTCTCTTGACCTCTTACCTTGACATACTTGAATGAAAATGAGCTCAATTGAACCACAACACCTTTACAGCCATGGCCAATTCATGCTAGTCCTATGCAGTTTTAGAGCAAAACCATGCTATATATTATATTTTTGCCTGTTCCTGCATATTGTTGTCCCTATGGTCTTGGAATTGCATAAATTGGGTATGGCTGTAAAGCTGAGACTTGTGAATCCAATTAGTGACATCATATTCATGTGTGATGATGTGAGTCTTTGTTGTAGCCCTTTGAATGTGGTCATACCATTATTTGTATTATTATTATTATTATTATTATTATTATTATTATTTGACTATCACAGCCTCATGAAACTTTACAACCAGAAACTATAGACCTAGGCCATTCAGACAATGTATGGCTTGCCAGGTATATTTCTTAACCATTTTCAGAGAAAACGTTCTCATCCAATCGCCAAAAAAACAAACAAACCCTGAAATCTCCAGATGTCAAAAGTTATTGATACCACATCACAGTATGGACTTTTCAAACGTGTTCAATGTTTTGATGTCTTAATGCTGTGTTTTGGAGGGATTTTATTTGTCTTTTTGGAGCAACTTATTAGACATAATTATGTATGAGAAAGTACATTATATTACATAATGTCCTAAGCCCCTCTACACTCAAAATGTTCATAATTTGAATGTAAATGTTGAATTTGAAACCTAATGTTTACCACATATTAATGTGAGGCACTACCACTGAAAATTGTGATGTTGGCTGGGTTGGAACATTTTTAGATATCATACTTTGCCTCTACAACTACTGTAGCTTCATAAAACATATTTAGCAATCATCAAAAGCAACTACAAATACAAAGTTTTCACATTTTGCATGAGCTGCATCATGTACACCATGCAACTGAACAAACTTTATTGGCCATTTTCTCAACATGACATATTCCCTTTATGCAAAACACTTTATTTCACCTTATCTTAAAGATACAGCCACCAAATCTGACGTGGTGCTTCTTAACAAAAATAGCTGGTAATGTACAGAGGCTTTTTTAAATATATGTTGTCATTCCCATTTTATGGAGTATTTTACGTGAAGAAATAGTAAAAACATAGCGAAAATGTTTTCGCCTTATACGTGGTATTCTTTAAATAACTCACATAACATTTTGAAAACCCCCTCTTTGAAAAAAGTGTTCTAACTAACATGCAAATTTGCATGTTTTTAATTAAATATTAGCTACTTTGAGGATGTTAATAACAAAATGTATAATATTCATAATACAAAGAGTGTTTACTTTGTATCCATATACAATATGTAAAGTTTCATTCAGATAGGATGAAAGGATTTTTTTATTTTTAGTATTACTTTACCTTGACATACAGTGTTGAGCCTTTAGCAAATTTCTTATAGAGGGTATCAGATAGTCTTGCATCAAATAGAATTCCACTGTATGCAGAATGTTGCATGCATGTCTGCAACGTATTAAACATAATTTAATAGCTCCATGTCAGCAAAGTATTAGACTACACAAGATTTAAAGCTTTGAATGAGTCGATTGGGTTTTGCAGGTGTGGTTACAGCAATTGTGCAGGGTTGGGGTGGCCTGTGATGGTGGGACCCAATGTGATATATTTTCATGGGGGCACAAAATCCCTGGCGTCGGCCGTGGTGCCAGCCTGTAATTTGTGCCAGGTAATAGTATCTGTTACATAAAATGCATTGGGGGGCGGAGTCCAAACCCACCGAGCCCTATAAAAGTGTATCACCCCCGGTGAATAATGGCATTGGGTAAAGTTTGAGGACTTACTGATTTTGGGATTAGCTGAAACCGCCAAAATGCCCGCCAAAGCTCCCCCGATTAAGAAGGCAGTAAAGAAGGCACCAGCCAAGAAAGAGGAAAAGGCCCCGGCCCCGGCCCCAGAACCGGTCCCAGAACCCGAGCCA
>OMKL01154234.1:1145-23438 GCA_900302295.1 Parasudis fraserbrunneri | reverse complement strand
CTTCATGTCAATGAGGGCAGGACTGATGGTAGTTTGTCAACCAATTAACACACCTCAATATTTGGCAATCTTTACAGTACAAGACAATTGCATTCTTTACAGTGCCCTGGCTAAAACGAGCTGTATAGCCTGCATACCGATAAAGCCTACACTAGTCACCATTTTTTTTTTTTTTATATGCACCTTGGATGAGAGGCAAACGCAATTTCGACCCTCTGTATGTCTGTACATATATTGGATTGACAATAAAGCTGACTTTGACTTAAAAAAAAATAAATGAGTGTGTTCGTATTCACTAAAGCATTGACTAATTATCCTGCTCTAACAAAACACCTACATTTAAAAAGACAGCAACTCCATCTCTATTCTCTTTCCATTCTTCGGTCTCATCGCATGGAATCCTTGTATTCCTTGCATCAATCGGACAACCCATCTGCCAGTCCCTCACTCCCTCAATCACACACACTCCCCCTTCTGCGTGAGGCTGGCCCATCCCCCTGGAGGACTACAGCCATTACTCCCAGCTCACTGACCCAGATTCAAGGAGCCAACTGGGTCACAGGGGGATCGGTGCATGCACACACACACACACACACACACCTTCAGAGACACTTTATCAGGCTGGATCGATACACATCGATGCATGCCCGATGCACACACATACATTCTCACATTGATATAATAGCCATCTCAAGCAGGTCAGTATTACTTGGCCGACTTTGGTGATAACAATAAAAGCCAATAGGGGAGCACAGTGCAAAGGATGAAAGAGAACAAATACAGGCATGTCCCACCATTCAGAATGTAACAGTTTTATACACTACAGAAGACTAAACGCTGCATGGAAACAATTTGAGGCCTAAGGCCATGAATTCCTTCCATCTCTTGACAGGCCCACATGATATCAACCCTCATCACAGTGATTGGCATGTGGCTTAGACGGACAGTGTGACATGCACTAAAGATGTAGCCTACGATCACTCTGAAACAAAATTACTATGGACTTACACGTCACAACTTCCGTCCTCAGCTCATTGTGTACCCTTGAGAAACGTTTCAGTTTTGGCTACAGTCAAGACATTTTGATAATTTTCCAATATCCTGTGGATGGTGTAACCCTGCAGTGCATAAAGCGGGATCCAGGGCAGGGACCTCCAGGGGTTCTTGTGTGTTCCCTAGAAAAATACACTATTATCACAATTATTTAGGCCTAAGTAAGTAAGTAAGCTCAGCAGCACAATGCAAACTTAGGTTACTGTTTGGTCTTTTGACATCCTCATTAATCATAAAAAATGATTAATTAAAAAACATTAGATCCCCTGGCATAAACCATTAGTATTTACCTTCCTTATGAAACTTGAAAAGACAGCTGTTTTAAATATTCAGACCCTACTGACATCAATGGGTTCATTCAGGCATGTGCAGAACATCTATCAGACAGTAGTCCTTTGAAATATCACATGTTGGCACGGGTGGCAGCTGTTCTAATCTTGCCAACAGCCAAAGGTCAAGGCCCTAAGCCTACATCATTGGTATTGGGAAGAAATAGCTTCAGTTATTTCTGGATGAGATAATGCACGCTTCAACTAGTATGGTGAGGAATACCACTGAATTTAACCTTCATAGACTAACCTATGTGTAAGCATAAATTCACTATAATCTGAGACAAAGGAGTATGGAAATATTTCAACATGGATACCAATGCTTCAGATTCAACACTGGTTCTGAATGGGGAACTTTTGAATCACAGATTTCACTGTGTGATAAGAGCAAATTATTTTCTCTGCATTATTTGTGCATGTCAACACATTTTCCTAAATATGCCCATGGTTTGCTATTATTATCAAAAACCGATACGATATTTTCGCGTAGCTCTGACACGAGTGTCACTGCACAGAAAGCTGAGTAGGTATTGATATGTCTTGAAAGAATATTAAGCTGCTGACTTGAAATTCCTGGTAAATATCAATGGGTGCTTGTTGCCAATTTGCATATTCCTAGATCTTTGCATTCTCAATGAGGGTAAAGGTGTAGAGATGCTGCTAAGCCATTTTCACCAAGTTTATTGAACAATTTGGTGGAAAAAACATATACAAATTTTTATTCAATATAGAACATTTTTGAAGGGTTTAAAACACATCTGGAGGGGATCTTTAAAAGATGGTTCACTTTTTTTCAACCCAGGCCTTGTTTAAAACTTTGAAAATTGCCTTCGTGAAATGGTTGCAATGAGAAAAATGCCTGCAGTTGTTGCCAATCATCTGTCTCTGGGGCAGTGCTGCAAAATCTGTTGTTCTTCTATTCTAACGTAGTTTGACGTCAGTGGCAGATGGAAAAACTACAGGCTAGTTTGGCTTGGCTTTCTAGTGTCCGCCTCTAGCTAGTCAGGAGGCCTGTGGCTTGGCCTTTCTCGTGTCCGCCTCTAGGTAGTCAGGAGGCCTGTGGCTTGGCTTTCTAGTGTCCACCTCTAGGTAGTCAGGAGGCCTGTGGCTTGGCTTTCTAGTGTCCGCCTCTAGGTAGTCAGGAGGCCTGTGGCTTGGCTTTCTAGTGTCCGCCTCTAGGTAGTCAGGTGGCCTGTGGCTTGGCGGCTTTCTCGTGTCCGCCTCTAGGTAGTCAGGAGGCCTGTGGCTTGGCTTTCTCGTGTCCGCCTCTAGCTAGTCAGGAGGCCTGTGGCTTGGCGGCTTTCTCGTGTCCGCCTCTAGGTAGTCAGGTGGCCTGTGGCTTGGCTTTCTAGTGTCCGCCTCTAGCTAGTCGGGGGGCGTGCTGCTTGGCTTTCTAGTCTCTGCCTCTAGGTCAGTGGTGTCAAACTCAATTACCAAGGGGACCAAAATGAAAAATACAGATGATTGTGTGGGCCGGACACATAATACCTCAAAAAGGTGCAATTTCCACAGGTCACAAGCTTAATGGGCATTTTCTTTATCTATTCAATTTGTGCATACCAGCTAAATATGTTGTAAATGCATTTCTGTTCATTCTCTGGTGCGTCAATGAATACAAGGAGGGCTATTTGTTTGAAAGGTGGGTAGGGATGCGTCATTGATGGATATTGGCTTATTATAGATTTGTACAGATTTAAATTACATATATTAGCATTTAATTAATTATTCACCCAAGGGGCCTTGAGTTTGACACATGTGCTCTAGGTAGTCAGGGGGCGTGCTGCTTGGCTTTCTAGTCTCTGCCTCTAGGTAGTCAGGGGGCGTGTGGCTCGGCTTTCTAGTCTCTGTCTCTAGGTAGTCAGGGGGCATGCAGCTTGGCTTTCTAGCCTCTAGGTCAGGGCTATTCAACCTCAATAGCAAGTGGGCAAAAAAAGGAAAATCACTGGGGGTTCACGGGCCACACAGAATACTTGGCTACAAATAACTCTTACTTACAGTATAATGTTAATAGATATATTAGCACATGGAATAAACTAGTCTCACACATCCCTTTTCTTTCACTTTAATGGTATCATTATAATCAATTCCAGACAGCAGCCAGTCATAAAAACTTAGGAAAGCTATGGTTATAAGGCTTGATACAGACGTGCAAAAATACATACTTGAGGTCCATTTCCTCTGGAATTGCTGATTTTCAAAATCAACTTTATGTTTCGTTGGCTTCAAGAGAGACATTTTGAAGCTTGTTGTTAGCTTAACTAAGGTGAGTTTCTCTTTGGCCCGCCGTCCCAGAATTAAACAAATGGCAGGTGCGGAGCGGGTGTAATTCTGTTGCAGCCAATCACAGCACAAAGCCAAATAGGAAAATCATTGTACCTTAGTTTTATTTATCATATCACACACATGCCAGCTTGACTTGCAGACAGGTCCGGCCCGTGGGCCGCTAGTTGAATAGGCCTGCTCTGGGTAGTCAGGGGGCATGCAGCTTGGCTTTCTAGCCTCTATGTAGTCAGGGGGGGTGCGGCTTGGCTTTCTAGTAGGGATGTGCATGGATATCCGGTTAGCCGGTTAACTAGTCATTTTAAATTAACCGGATATTGATAACAGTTAAATGGTTAATTAGCTTTTTGTTTTATATTATTTGTATTAATGTTATAGGGTGAATGTGTAAACATTTAAAATAAAGTCAACACATGAGATGGTAATAAACGACTGAGCAAGGTCTAGACCATTTCCGGCTGCCAGTGCCAAGAAACAGCGGAGGCGGCAAAATGAAAAGAATGAGAAGCTCGGTTTGGGATAATTTCACGAGAAAAGAAAACAACGATGTTCATTGTAAACTTTGCAATACAATGCAAAAATACAGCAGCAGCACCAGCAACATGTTGGCACACGTAAAAAACAAGCACCCACCAACCCATCAGGCCAAAAATGACAAACAAACGACCGTCACCTCATTTTTGACGGGACCAACAAGGAGAGGGTCTGTAAGATGATTGAGCTAGACATGCTGCAAATAAGCGTTGTTGAAGGCGAGCGCTTCTGTTAGCTTATTAACTACCTCGAACCAGAGTACCGCATGCCAGCAAGATGGATGGTAACTTCCCGAATTGAAAAGCACTACAACGACTGCTCACGTGCTCTAAGAGAGGAGCTAGCTACTGTCGGGAAAGTTGCACTCACTACTGACTGTTGGACAGCTCTGACCACAGAGTGCTACATTATCATCACGTGCCATTATATTGATAAAGACTGGCAGATAAAATCGCCGGTGCTGCTGACACAACATCTAGCAGAGAGACACACAGCCGAAAATCTGGCGGAGAAGTTGAATGGTGCCGTTCAGACTTGGGGGCTTACATGCGACAGCATGTGTGCATGACAATGCACGGAACACTGTGGCGGCCAACTCCTCTGATACGGTGATGTGGGAGTCCGTTCCCTGTTATGCGCACACTCTACAACTTGCCATAAATGATGGATTCAATGTTTATGTCCACCGCATCATCACTGCTGCTGGCAGGCTTGTGAAACACTTTAACCACAGCACGATGGCTACTGAGGCACTGCAGAAAAAACAGGAACAGATACAATTGCCCCAACATAAACTCATATAGTCCTGCAAGGCACGCTGGAATTCAGTATGTGACGTGTTTGAGTAACTCGCTGAACAGAGGTGGGCAGTATCAGCAGTGCTCTCTGATCGCACAATAACTCTGATGCCAGAGAGCTGCAGGATGCGCACTGGAATATCATGGAGATCACACCCGTGTTGTCCCACACCAACCCAATAACATTCCGTCTGATCCACAAACACTTAATGCGACATGAGGACGCAAGCGGGAGAGTGACAGAGTTTACGGCTAAAGTGCGGGAGTCCTGGAAAAAAGCATGCAGGTAGGCTACGCTCAATTATTGCAGTGATGTCCTAGTTGTTAACAGGGTAGTGGTTTTTACAATCTATTGTATTATCGTCTTTATATCAATATTTACTGAAAAAAATATTTATCTAACATATTCATGCAGGCCAATTCTGGGGAACTGACTTCCAAACCTGCTCTGACAGCATCCACGCTGGACCCTCAGCATAAACACATGCAGTTCCTTTCACCAGAAGTGACAGCTGCCGCCAAGATTAAGTTGCTTACTCTAACAGAATCTGTGGATGTAGCTCGACTATCTAGTGAGACCAAGACCGAAAGAGGAGAGGGTGCATGCGAGGCCGGTGAGCCCACTGCCCAAGAGATGGGAGACGTTGCGGTGTCAGGGAGCCAGGGATATCCCAAAAGTGCAATGCCTTTGCTGCTCGGAGACGACTACAGCATAGCCACAAGTAAAGAGAGGGAGGCTAAAAGTGAAATGGAGAGCTACACAAGAGAAGTGTGCCCACCACTTGATACAAACCCGCTGGAGTGGTGGAAAGTCAACGCTTTCCGATTCCCCTGACGGTCACGGGTTGGCAAGGCGCAAATTGCGTATTCCCAGGACATCTGTGCCCTCTGAGTGGGTGTTCTCAGCTGCCAGCCGTACGGTGAACAGGCTACGTACCCGTCTGACCCCAGAACATGTCGATATGCTGATATTTCTTAATAAGAATCATTAGGCTAAATATGTATATTGACTGGAAAGCATAGGCTTTTTGTTGTTAGCCTACTGCAAGCTGCTGATATTCATATTGGCTGGAAAGGCTAGGCATATAATATATAATAAGTCTATTTTTTTGTATTTACTGCAAGCTGCTGATATTTCTTTCTTCTGTTGACTGAAAAGGCTACTAGATCTATATTTTGTAAGTTGACTTGTTGTTACTGCAAGCCGATAATATGTCTTAATAAAAAAGTAGGCTAAAGAAGTCTATTGACGGGAAAGGCTAGGGCTTTTATTGTTACAGCCTACTTTTTATAAAGACATTAAACCAACTGTCTATCACAGTCAAATAGGAAAAGTAACTCATAACAGCAATCTAGAATCAATTCTATGCATGTATTGAATCGAGAATCGATATCGAATCGTGACCCAGAGAATCAAAATCAAATTAAGAGATTCACAAATCAGTGCACCCCTAATAGCCGGCAGGGACAAAGTCATATATTCATAGTATTCTCATGACATGTTTTGCCATACAATATGGCATGGTGCCACAGCTCATTGGCCATGGTTGTCATTTAATTATTGTCACCTGCTATTTGATTACAATCACCCGTTGTTTGCGACCAAGATGTCTGCTATGAATGCACAAGGTGATATTGTTCCAGTGCACTAGTTAGGTCAGAAAGTCAGGACCAATCAGATCCAAGCCAGCATTTTAGCCAGATTATTCAACATTTGATGAATGTTTGATGAACTTTTAGCAATCCCAGTATGTCCATATCATATTTCTTATGATGTCTCGATATTCCGTGTTCATAATAAAGTATGTTTACAAAACAGAAGGTATTTACCACTTAGTCGGCTGATCAAGTGCAGCTTCCTTGTGGTAACCTCGACAATTTCCAACTTGATGAGGACCGGCTGAGCGCACAGTGTACCATACTATCTATACAATCTGCCATGTCAGAATGAAGCATGCAAAGTGAGAAGCAAACAGTAAGCAACTGAACAGGTTGTTTATTGCTCTGAACCATCCTCGCTGTAGGCACAATACAACAAAATGGCATGTTTCTTCAACTAAAGTAATACAAATCAAGCACTCGCTGCATTGTCCGTTTCCTCGTCGAAAAGTGAAGTTGAAGCGCCATTCTACTTTTTGTAAATGGTAGTAAATTGGAAATAAACAGGTACAAATGGCCACCCCATGAGCTGGGTGGGTTTGGGCATCAGAAGCTCATGCACAATGCATACTGGCACGTTTTTGTACTTTCAGCAAGTCTCTGAGCAGGAGAACTCTGATTTCTCAGAGTTTGTATTGCTTCAATTGACTACATTGACTATCAGCACTGATTGCACATCCACAAAAAACTGCAAGTACCAGCTCCAATCCATTACTTTTACTGAGCAGTATAGACTTCTTCGACCATTATTTTGGGGTCTTGCACAAAAATGATTGAGATAGATCCTAATCCATTTTCACCATAAGAGAGATCTAACATTTTCCATGTGTCAAAGACGAAAAAACAACAACAACATCGCTTTGCTTTCTGTCATGTTGCAGATGATTCTTGGTATTGGATTTTAGTATTGGGGAAATTTTCCTGATATCTTTTTATTTTATTTCAGCTAATAGCCGATATCCTATCATATGCATCCTTATCAATAATCTAACATTTTAAAGCTTTTCTTTACTTTTTGATACCTAATGATTCCTAATGATTGATACAATACCAAAAACCAGTTTTACGGCTGCGGGTGTTCTGATAAAAACCATGTTTTTCTGATAGTTTTTGAGAAAAACTAGTTGGGGAGGTCTGCATCAGATTAGTCTAACTCACAGGATGTTGACTGCATGTTTAAGCCTCCCATTGGCGGCAACTGTTTCTATCCGCAATTTTCCCTTCCGCTCAGTTTTTTTTTTTTTTTTTTTTACCATTTTGTCTTCAAGCTAGCAAGCTACACTCTTGTGATGGAAAACTTTGACAAAGAAACATTTCTTCCCCAACGCAATTTGGCAAGTTACATTTAGGGCTTAGCACCACCCTAGACAATTGTGATTGGTTGAAGAAATACACACAACCCAGAGCATTTTTGTCCCTGGTGCGCAACGATAATGGGTTCTGCCAGACATCTCCCTTGCGCTGGCACAGTGCTAATGTAGTGTGGATAGAGGCCTGGCTATGCAAGACTAGCTTCAGATTGGCTTTTAAGGTGAAGATATACTCATGACGAAATAGAACTTTTCAAGCAAAGACGTGTTTCGAACAACAAACAAACAAAAAGACAGTGTTTAGAGTTTTTATGTCACGGTGTGTGCAAGGGTCCAGCGCAAACTAGAATACCCATTTCGCAAGCAGTTCACAGTGGCTCAGATCTCCCCTGTCTGCAACTGGTCCAAATATCACATGGTTGGTTGCGTCAGCCGGGTGGCAGTTCAGTCAAGAGACTCCGGACTCATTCACTAACTGACAGGTAGTGTTCATTTCCTGTACTCGTGAATAGAGACAGCTAGCAAGTTGAATACTTTTGAATACTGAAGCAAGAGTTGCTTAACTTGTCCAAGGATACTACCATCTTTATGATCGATCACAGAGATTTTAAGGACAATGAAATGTCCTCAAATGCCTAGCATGACATTTCTGACAGTGATTTTTTCCTCTGCTTGACGATGCGAAGGGCTCAGATCATTGCTCCGACCTGTCTAAAATGCAAGAGATTTCAGCCTTGCCTTCAGTTATTATTTTCTTTTATTATTCCTGTTTTTACTGTCAATAATTAACATTGTGCAACATACTTTGTTTCACTTTTATTTCACAATTTTTTCTTGAAATATATCATGGCTTTGAACTCCCGTATACGTCATAGCCGGTATGGCTCTGGTAATGTCTAGCCCGTATTCATTATGTGCCCCACAGTGGCGGCGAGTGACACAAAAAGAATTACATGGTGTTAAACTGACTATAATGCAAATGGTGTTCAGTGACCTGTTGGCTGGTGGTTCATTGTCATCAAGTTTTTCCTTCATTTCGAGTCTACTGTCTACATTATGATAACCGCTATTTAAAAACAGTGTGAGAAGAAACTGAGGAAATGTGTGAGGGGCTTACACCCACTTGTGCATATAAAAACTCTGACTTATTCTTATGACCAATGGTGAAGCCAGGGACTGCTTTATTTTCTTCTATCTACTGGTGTTGATATTTGGACTGTTGGAGAGGGGGCAACATGATTAAACCACGTTTTTGCACTAGAAGGTGACAGTGACAGCACCCAGGAATATTTTCTAATGATATAGGTAATTTTCTCATTCTGGACATAAAAGCTGCAATAAAATTACATTATTTTCTGTGTACCAGAAGGTCAGTCTCCCATCAGTGAAAAAAGGAGCATATTTTACATGTGGATGAAATTGAATTAATTGAATATTGGTTCCCTCGTATCAAACATATTCATATATAAATGATCAAACAAAAGTTTGTCGGAATAGTGAATCTATTAATTCGGTGGGATTCACATGGCTCGACAGGCCCAGACCTTTCATCAATTGTAATGCCATGGCATGCAAAAGTCAAGCTAACGTTATACTATTGTATCTAAAATGTCATGCATTTCCACCAGAATGTAAGCCATTCCGTTTTAGGCAAACCGTATAAGTAACATCAGAAGTTAGGTCTTTGTGAAATGTACGCTACGTTAATGTACCTAGTGTCCGTCTATCTTGCTAAAATGAAATGACAAGCATCCGTGGCCTCCAAAAATTTTAGGCCTGTTGGTGTAAGACGTAATGACTTGATTGTACCGTCAAGACCGCATTCTTGTTAGAATATTTCTGGTATGCCAGTTGCGTTGAGATGAATTTATAGCGTTAGTTATAGTTACTTAAACAGCATAAAATCGATGTAGCGTTCGCTTGTCAACGTTTTAGCTAACGTTAAATTGTATCTAGCTAGTAACGTTGACGTTGTAACGTTAGATAGCTAACGTTAAATGACGTGAGCTAGCTAGACTGTCTGACTAAATGGTGGGTAAACAACTTCAGTATCTGGAAACATCGATCTAGTGACAGCTGCTGAATCTCACCGAAAAAGCATTAGACCTTTCGTTTAACTTGATTTTAAGTTAACTAACGTCAAGTTAACTAATGTTAAACCGTTCAATAGCAAATAAATGGTAATGCTATCTAGCTAACGTCACCGATTGCTAACGTTAGCTAGGTAGCTTAGCCAAGGTAGCTAACTTAGCTAACGATATCCATCGTTCACCGAACGTTGAGTTAGCCAACTACGTAATATGCCTACCGTTAGCAAACGTTACCGTAGTTATTTAACGTTAGCTCTTTCAAATAAAGACAACATCTATTATCATATAAACATGGTCACTGATTGCTCGCAGAATATTTAACGTTACGTTAGCTTGCTTATATTTACTAAAACGTCGGCTTTAGTTTTAGCAGAATTTAGCAATCATTAGCCAATGTTCGCTGAACAGCATGCTAGCCCCTTAGATAACGTTAGCTAAAAAGCCCGATCCACCCGCTGGTTTCCGCCTACCTGTTGTTGGTCCTTGGGCTCTCCGACTCCTGCCTTCCTTTTCCTGCTAACTGTTTTTCTCGCCATAGTCTGACACACACAGGTCCCTCACCCACATGGAGGGTAATAGTGACGCTGGATACTGGATCATATAATGGCGATTAGCTATTTTGTTGCTTGGCCCTCGCTAGTAGCGTCCGACAACGAGGAAGGGCGATCACATAAAATGGTGAGGTCGAGTAGTGTCGCTCACTAAGGAGGTAGTAAGGCTAACGTTAGCTTTCCCTTCACTGACTCCCCGACTACAAACCAACCCTCTAGCTAATCAATTCAGTTTCGATAGAGGAGCCAAGACGAGAGGCTCCCCTCTCTCCCAATCTTTTCTCTCCAATTCCTTTTTTCATTCCAGAGTCGCGTCAGCAACAGTAACAACATTCAGCCGCGCGCAGCCGCACTCAAATCAAACCAAAGATCAAACATCAACAAAAACAAGGTCGAACGTGAACGCCTGCGTACAGACGTGCTCGTTCACCTATCCACCAATTGACGTCATACCCACGATTGGGCCTTTGATTTCCATCCATCTGACTTTTCTCTTTGTTTTTTCACATTTCTACCATAAAATATAAGAAATGGGGGGGTGAAAGAATTTATACTTATCCAATGTTACAGATGCACAAAGAAAGTGTCAAGTGGTCACATAAATAGCTTTCATCCTGATTCAAGTATTATTACAAAATTATAAAACAAAAAAATACAAATAGGGATGGTTCATCATGAAAAATGCTGTTGAGGGCGTACACAAGGATAGTAATGTGAAACCACAGAGTTAGCTGGTTATTATTACAAAGGTCCTTGGGGTCAGATCATTGGCAACGGAAATATCCAGTAGAGAATCTGTGTAGCCTCATGAGTTAATCTACTCTTGTCTCATTGTCAATGGAAGCTTAGGCTGGCAAAAATAAGGCACCAATTCTATTGCAGCTGGGTTTTCTTTTTTTCTGCTGACCGACCCGTTCAACTGGAAGCTTCTGGGTGTGATTGACAATACCATTGAGAACAATCATCTCTTGGCATTGTGGCATTGTTCTTGTCATTTCTACAACTAAAGCAACACCTAAGCTGAAGGGAGGGAGAGCAAGAGTAGCAAAATTCCCACCAAGGTTATGAAACACATTTTAATCTAACCTGTGACCCTCTGCTAATGAATGACCATGCTCAAATCAAGATAAAGACATTGCAAATTCACTGGAAAATATTAACAGCCACACCATTGAAAAGATGTGCATGTTTTATCATGTGGAACTTCCAAAAGATCCATGAGGAAACTGGACATTATTCCAAATCACATTTCACTAGGAAAAGAAGAGAAGAGAAGGAAGAGGAGAACCTTCTGGCTGCCATCTCTGATTTCTGCATTAGTGGCAGGGACCCTAACATGAGATCTGTATGATGATAATAGCACTTTTAGGCAGTTGAGTGATTGAGGTTTGTCTTTCCTCTTTAATCCATTTGATTTAAGAGGCAAGGCCCAGACTATGGTAACTGTAGAAATATCAAAGAACCATGTCATAAAGTTAGGTATTTCCCTTTGGGGACAATAAAGTTGTTATGCAATCATCAAAGCCATTTCACAATTCATCTTAAAAAGGTGCATACCTTAATTCTCAAAGGTAGAGACCAGAAATTATAATCTCAAGTCACACCGATGTTACGTATTGAGATACTCCATTGACAATGGATGTGAGGCTTTTTGGGCTGACATAATCGTTGTCAAAAACTTTAACAATCAACTGAACTTTATACGATCAGAAAATATACTGATCCCTGATAAATCATTATCGATACTGACATCACAGTCATCTTCTTCATCATTTCAACTGTAGAGCTATACAATGGTGTGGTATACTGTAACTCATAAGTGACCAAGACACACTTGTCTCATTTGCTTCTGCTTCTACAGGAAACAGTAAGTGTTCATGAGTACACACAAAACTGTTCTAGGGTGTAGGAATAATACATTTTAAGTTGAAATCTGGTGCTCTCAAAGCACTGAATCCGACATGCAAGCACAAACATTCTCCACCACACAGAAGTTAGAAAAAGGAATAATGGATGGATGTCAATTATATTTTAACTGAGGTTTCCCGCTCAAGTTAGAATTATACTCAAACAGTGCAGGCAAGGGGCCAGTCCTCATTTCCAGATATGCACCATATTTATGCTGCTGTGCCCTGCTCCCCATCCCTCCATAACATGGTACATGCAAAACCAATTATTAGGACATTACTCCTCAACAGGGAGCTGAAATTAATATATATTTGTCACCATTTCCACCAAACTATAATTGCGAAGGGATGCTTTAGTACCTGCAAGTCTGTGCTGATCCTTGTAGTGAGTGGTATGCTCTGCCAAGACGGTGTCCGTCTCTCTTGCTCTCACACACAATCTAATATCTTTTTGCCAACATACTGTACTAGAAACAGATTTATCATCTCTATACCCATGCCATGTTCTCAAACACAGATTAGTCAAGCTAGAATGTTCAGTTCTTGTATTTGGACTGTGGGACTAGGTACTGGATAAATTCCAAGCCAAGTGCCAGTTTTCCAAGTCACGTTTTCTCCTGTAATGAATTAACTTTAAGCCCTTAATCTGGTGCCATGTCTTTCACAATCCCTTCCTATACCACTGAGTTCAAAACTACTAAGTTGGGTTGTTGGAGAAATCTTAATTTGCCATCTCCACATTGAGAGGGAAAATGTTTAAGTGGGCTAGAGTCATCCGACCTCTGCATACTTTTCTCATAAAGTTCAAGAGCATCATGGCACTTAAAATATCCATTTACACGGCTGGTTGAGAAAAGAGGGGACATAGCCATCTATGGTTCAGAAAAAAAGAAGTGAATCATTACCCTAGAAACAGCTTTTTCGTCATCTGGCGTCTCACTCCTTTTTTGTCCTTTCAATTCTTATACAGGGAATGCCAAGACATTCAACTCAAGACGAACACTCACTTCATAGCAGATGTGAGAAAAGACCTTTAAAATGTGAACAATTGAACAAACAAAAGTCATTATGTTAAAAGTAGATTGTGTGGCATGAAATCCAATAAGAGGGTAACAAATGACAGCAATCACTGAAATCAAACATGTCTTTTCTTTCCGGTTTGTGCCACAATTTCCAGCAATGCTTGAAAACCATACCATACCGTATATACCTCCCAAAATTTTAATGAGGCTCAAAGTGCCGGTCAACAGTCACATTATATAAAATGTCTATTGCACTGTGGTGTGGCTGCAGAACAACCCCACACTTAATTTTCTTTTTCTTCATTGGCTCTCTTTTCCAGTCTACGAATAGAAACCCATGACAATCATTCAAAAGCAACAACCTCCATAATTTTGTGTTATCATACAGATTTGTACTTTTAATCATATCAAACTCTTTATTCTTTTAAATGAAAGTGTCAGTGTACTTTTTTAAATAAGTCGATAATCTATGAAAACTTGAGCACCTGTGCAGTATTTGACGTAACTGTGCCAATGGGGTATTTTGTATGCGTTGGGAGTGAGACTGTCTTTTAATATTTTCTGCACAAGAATGAACCCCCCCCCCAGATCAACCTACTCCTGAAGGAGTCCATTCCAGTGCAGGTTTGAAGAGCCTAACAGGGGCAGTAGTAGCAGTTACCAGTTTAGAATGATTTGTGATGGATGCATTTATGGATCTGTTATGCAGTTCCTAAAACAGAAAAGCAATGGAAGGGAATTGCTAAAAAGGAAACCAAACAATAAGTGTATTCGCCCCTCAAAAACAGATAAGACAAAAATGAAGGACAGTAGAGGAAAACTGAGTCCATGTAAGAGTCCAAACCATGAGAACCAAAACACAGAACCTGGTCGACAGAACAGAGAGGGCACTTCTTGGAGTCAGTTCTCTGTCTGGCGATGATGAGTTTCTGGTATGTTTTAGGTTCTGATGTTAGTCAGTTCAGTCAGAGCCCACCTCGAGCCCAGCGTCCCCTCCACCATGCACTAGGTCTGCACTGAGCAGTGGAAGATGGCAGCTTAGTTGGCTGGGAGTGTCAGTGTTCAAACTGTTCGGTGATACGTCGAAAGCCAGGCTCCAGGCTCCGCCCACCTCAGTCCTCCAGCCACACCCACAGTCAGCCATGCCCTTCAAAGTGCTAGCCAATCAACATGGCCTCTGGACACCAAAACACAATTTTTTAATTTCTCTGTCACAGTCGTCACAGAGCCCACTCTTGAATCCATCTGGAACAGAATCCAAGAACTTCTTACAAGAAACCAACACAATCAACTCACAAGTATTTGTTTACATTTTGACCCACTCCACTATAGGCACACAGTCTGAGCTGTAACAAGAATTAGCGCAGAGAGGGAAAAGACCTGTCTCCCAGTTGTCCCTTCCACAGTCAGGGGCGAGAGCAGGGCAGGGCATGGTGTGGCACGGCTGGCAGAAGTGGGGTGGGGGGCTAGATAGGGTGGTAGAGGGAGGCGAGCCCTGGGCTGGGCGCTGGCAGGCTAGCTGGGCTCAGCTGGCTGCAGCACGGGCCATCAAGTCTTCCAGGGCCTTGTCCTGGTCATTGTTGTGGACCAGCAGCACCTCCTTAATGGCCTCCCGCTCAAAGCCCATCTCGCCAAATCTTGACATAAGCTCCAGGAACTGCAAGGCCTGGGGGAGAATGCATAACATTATTTTGAAAGAAATATATATTTTTATGTGCAATGTGAAAAATGTGAGTCAAAATTCTCACTTCTCTATTAAGTACCATCATTTCACACACAAATTCAACACTCTTGGATTTACATTAAGTACTTTGAGGGTCTGCTGGTAGGTCTACCGCTGATTCACAAGAATCAACACATTGTAGCAAGTTAAACAAGCCCTTTCATTTCATATGTAGAAATCCATCACATCAGCCAGTATATTACACATAGCTTTCTTTTGATGCCATCCATCATGTTAGATGAATGCTCCTGCCATTGCCCTTGACCAAGGCACTGGCATTAGAACGGCTCCTAAATAGTTAAATAGGACGGATTAAATGCAGAGGAAGAATTCCTGGTATATGAAAAAAAAGAAAAAAGAAAAGTACTTGACAAATATAGAGATTCTACTTCTAATCTTGGCCATGTATGGTGTGGACGAACCTTTTCCTCAGAGCACTGGTACATCTCGAGGCACTCCTCCACCGCAGAGGCATCGAAACCCCGCTCACACAGCCGCGCATGGACAAAAAGATAGTCCAGCACCTGAGACACATCACGAGGACAGGTTAACTGTGCGTTACCATAGATCATCACCCTATGACATTGTCCTTGTCAAAACATAGACATTATGTGGAAGATATGTAAAACAGGATTGCTCGATACGGTGACTTGCTTAATCCATGAGCATTATTCTCTGTTCTGGGCTGGACCCAATTCAGGATCTTGTGAATTTATCAAATGTAGCAATTTTACATTTCAAGTGACTATTCAAAGTTATTTTCTTGGAAGAACATGATATATGCCATTGCCTACTACCCTTGCCCCAAGTCTAGTGACTTGCTGCTGACCGATTCCACTTCACCATTTGAAATCAACTGTTAAATATAGCATCTAGCATGCAACCATCCCCAGCACATGTCAGCTAGTCCTACTGCCAGTGGGATTCAATTATTCCCCATGTACTTCAGACACCATAATCATATGGTTACGGTTACACAAAACATAGGACCCGATTCATCCCCATACTATTAAACACTGAGACTTGTAACATTTCGATTTTTGATTTAATGTCATATTTTTAAGGGTCCTGTGCACACATAAACAAATCACAAAAATGCACAAAAGCCAACATTTTAAGAGCAGTAGGTAGCAACGTTGTCAGTATTGCTGATATCGGCATCCAGGGATGTTCCCGGGTCCCACCTGCTCCACATTCTGCCCTTGTCTCTGCATGGCCCGCAGGACTCCTTCGTAAGAGTAGCCCATGCCCACGATGGTCTCGACACACTGACGCTCGCTGGGGGTCAGGCTGAGAAGGGCACCGCCGCATGGCAAACCAATAGGCCCCGACCCCAGGTTGGTCTGGGGAGAAATAAGGATGAAAATGTGTCAACGGGTTCTAAAAGCTGTTATCGCCCACGTTTCAGGGTAATTGAGCATTTTCAAATTTTCTGCAAGTCTCATTTCCTAAATTATTGCTGCCATGTCCCCCACACTTTCAAGATAAACTCTGCTATTATCTGGCTCAGCTAACTGCCACAAGGAATTAAACAACATTGCCCTCTCTAGATGCTCAGGACAGTGTGTGTCAGGAAAACAGGTTCTGCAACAACCTTTTAACTTTTCCTTTCCTTAATTTGACTTTATCTTTGAGTACTGTAATGTTACATCAAACACTGCTCTCCATTTCTTTGTCAGAAGATCTTTTTCAATGTGGTGTTGCAGCACTGATGTCTGCGTAAGTAGGGACTGAAGACAGCTGGATGAGTGGATCGCTATGTCAATAATTATTTTGCTAACCGTCAATTTCTACCATCATTTCCAACTTCAACAAAACCTAGAATTTTCCTCACCAGACAGGCGAGGGCTACATACTCTAAGGCTCACCTGTTTTGGTGCTCCGTTCTTGGTGTGGCTGGTTAGCTCTGGGGCAACGATGACATGGGTCTTGGGCAGGGCCGGTGGGCTGCCATTGGTTAGGTTCCCTCTGGGAGCGGGGACAGGGACAGAGAGCGGGCTGTACCCCATAGGGGCGGGGTCACTGTCACCAGGGTCTGACAGCTTGGGGAAGGTAAGTGAGCGAATGTTGCAGGGCCGATCGTCTGTGTCCAGTCCTCCTCTCCCAGGACCCCCGGTTCTGTCCATGTCTAGCAAGGCAACCAACCCGTTGGGTTTGTGGGCAAAGCCTGGTTTGGCTGAGAGGCTGGTGTTGGTGCTGGGAGGCGAGGGGCTGTTGCCACGTGAAGTCGGCCCTTGCTGGGTGATCTCTGGGGGGGAAACAGAGAGAGGGGGCTGAGGCTGACTTTGGAGGATGCTGCGGAGCTCTTCCTTATCGTCCAGAGTCTTGAGCTCCAGCTTGTCAAAGGGGTCCTCCTCCCGCTCAAAGTCTGCCAGGTTGAGGCAGTGTAGTGGGGGGGTACTGGGCTGGGTCTTCCTGGCTGGGCCCAGGCTGGGGGCTGGCAGGGGGGTGAGGATGGCGTTATGGCTCAATCCCGCCAGGACAGGGTTGAGTGCTGGGGGTGGAGGGTCCTGGTCCTCTGCAGCAGGCCGAGGTCTCTTCCCTCCCCCACTGTCGGTGTCCTGGGCCAAGCACTCTCTGCTCTCTGCCTCCTGCCTGGCCACTGCTGCCGCCTCTTCTACTCTAGCCTCTGCTGCCCTGGCCTCTGCCAGCTCCAGCCCCCAGCGAACACTCCGCCTCTCCAGGGAGAAGTCATACTGTAGAGAGAGGGATGGGTGAGAACACCACATCTGTTAAGTGACAGCCATGTGACAGAAACTGCAAAAAAACAGAATAATATTCACTCTAATAAATTCTCTTATCTGCACAAATCAGGTATTTACTGACACATTCAGGCAATTCTAAAATGAATAACATGTATGCCAGTGCCTCGTGACAACAACGTATAACCCTAATCAATGGTTCATGCTGTGGTGACCTATCTTTATCCAGTCCAGACTAACCTGCATGTCAGCCAGAACAGAGCTGCAGTCAGGCAGGCAGAAGCCGACGGGCAGCCCCACTTTGGCTGGGCAGCGGAACTTGTCATTGATCTTGAAGGGAACATCATCAAGATAGCTGATGGGTCCTGTAGGAGAACACAAGGTGAGGGTAAGCTGGGGGAACCAGCGCTTTATAACACAGTTTTTGCTATAAAATTCTGACTAATGACTAATGACAGCTAGTGGCAAGTTAACTAAGAATACTGTGGTGGAACCAAATCAATTAATTAGGCACGTAGACAGCAAAAATCTGCATAAATGCATTAACAGAATAACTGAATTAAATACAAATAGTGAGATTGACAAGCAAGGCTGAGAGGAGTGCTTCTTTGTTGCCATCCAGAAAGCATTGAGGGGGAGGAGGTCAAAGTATTTTGTACTTCTTGATCAGGAGAGGGAGGTGTAGGGGGTTGGGTCTGTGGTAGGCTAACTCCAGTTGTGAGGGATGTGGGGGCAGGAGGAATAGGGAGAAATTCTCCCACAATACATTCGTAAGCTATATCCACACTAATAGCGCACATGAACGAGCCTACTGCAAACTGCTGAAGTAAGCAACACGGTGGAAAACTGGTAAAATGTCAAAAAGACAGTTGTTATTTGTTGAGCTTTTCAAACCAGTCCAAAGAGGTTTAGAAGAATCAACAGGCTGGCAATTGGTCAAGGATTATCAAGGGACCCTGAAAATAATGTTATGAAGCAGAAAGAGACAGATGGCTCCATGGCTGTTTTGTGGGTTGTTTCGGATAAATTAACAGATAGGTATGCAGGCCTTTTACTGTCATTCTCTGAGTAGGGTTGATGATCAATAAGAGGGATGATTGATGACGAGCATATTACTGTAAGCCCCACAGCTAAAGGCTGTTTGTGCTGTGTGGTGAAATGAGTTTGCATTCTAAGCCCCATCGTTGTGGGCACAGCTATAGTGTTTACTTGCTCCATTGTCATGTCAGTAGATGCAACAACATTTTCTATCGGTGCACTGCACATGGCGTTGTTATGTCATTCTTGTTTAATTTCAGCACGGCAGCATCTAGTGTTGTCTGTTCGCGATGCCTGTGCACTGTGGTTTTGTGACTTTTTTGTCCCCCCACCTCCTGAATTAAAAATTAAGCTGGCTATAATGTTTTGGCCTAGCTATAATGTTTTGGAAGCGAACGTGGGCAAAAGTCTCAGTTTGCGCCCTTCCACACTAATAAGCAACTCCGGATTTTGCGAACGAGAACGTAGACACTACCACCTGGGAACTGCCCAGTACAAACACAGTCTTCAGCTGTTGGGTACTGAGCAGCTGCACAGGAGAGTTCTTGTGTTTTACCCTGGCCACAATTCCTGAGGATTTTAACCAGCAGCCCACTCCTCAAATCATTATGCCATCATTACAGGTGCTATCAAACCTAGAACCATTGTTACATAAAAAACAAAAGCACCACAGGGAAGTAAATGCGAGTAGGAAGTAAAAGAGTGCCACTCACCATTGTTAAGGGTATCTGATCCAGACTTCCTCGCAGCCATTTAGACTCTGAAAAACAGATACACAGAAGCCTGCAATGAGTAAGGGATACATTTGGCACTCAAATGTACTAGAACATGCAAAAAGGTAATATCCTATCCTTTCAATAGCAATCTTTTTAATAAACAATCTCCCATCGAATTAGCATATATGCCTGTGCTAAGAACTAATTGAGCATGTGATGTTCCACAGCAATCAAGATCCTTCTACAATAATGGTAGCCTATGTTCCTATACCTATTTGTAGGCGGCATTGTACAGCGCCAGAGAGCAAATTCATGTCAACCATTTGTCAACATAACAAGTTCGTTATTTAGGAGAGGAAGGGAGGGAGGGAGAGGACAATAGAGAAAAAACCCCAAGAATTAAGGAATTAAGCAAACATGGCTCAAAAATCCCACCCAATGACGCAAGAGAATGAAAGCAGCCCAAGCTGGAGCGCTCTACTCATGCCACAGGGGAAGAGTTTTTACATTCTGACATTCAGTTTTGTCTGACATGGCAGCCTCTGACATTACATCTTCTGAGTTCCAAAATTGGTCCAAATCAGGGGAGACGTCCTGCGCAGTCGACTCATGAAAGTCTGAACGAATGCCTAGACTGCACCAAATCAAAACAGCCATGACGCTCCATCACAGGGTCATGTCGGTGCGTTCCAAATTGCCCTCCGTTTTGTTCTCTCATTCTCCTGCTTTGCATCTGAAGTCAGGTAATCTGGTCACGCCATGCCACAATGCTGCTTGGCATTATCAACACTGGGACACAGTTTTCTCGTCCACTGGAGAGTGTGTGCGCTTTGGCCCGCTATGTGCTGGTGGGGTCTCACGTTGAAGGTCAATGGGAAACCAGCTTCTAGTTAGCGATTTCATTTCATGGGATTCATGTGAATCATAGAGATAATTAAAAAAAAAAAGAAGAGGAGAATAGTTAAGGACAGAGCTACCTCTACTTTGTCGATTAACTGGCCAATTGGTTGTTAGGATCTTGATCAAGGAAGGATTTTACTCAATAAGGCTCATTGTTGTTTACTTATTTATTTATTTACAGTACTTACTTACTTACCAACATACCGGTGCTTCATGTTTAATTAGTTATTTCAGGAAAATGATAAGCACATCTCTGGCATCACAATATTTATTTACTAATATGTATGGTTATATTTTCACCATATCACCCAGGCCTAAAACTTTACCAACATAAACAAATCTTTTACAGCAACAGCCAAGAAAGTTGTGCAGCCTACCGCTAACTGGCTAGCATAGTAGCTATTCTATCACGTAATTGTGCCCCACATGGGGCGTAGGGCAGAAGACAAGGGTCTGGATTTGTTTCAATGAAAAAAATGGATATCCAATAATCAGTCTAAAATGACGTTGTCACCTTCGTGGATTTGCAGACAAAAATCAAACGACCCTTTCTTAAGACTAATACAATTACATGGGCATACAGTGGTGAAGATGACAGTGAGTGAGTGAGTGGCATGCCCGGTCATAGAGGTGCTCTGCCTCAACAACAAGGACAGAGTGTCATGATGCAAAGCACATTGCCTGTGTGCCGCCACTACGGGCAGAGCGGCTAGCCGTGAGAGTTAGTGACATACTGAATGAGTGAGTGATTCATGATCAAGTTAACTATTGAATATCTTTGCTATGATAGGGACTAAAATGAGCAGCTGCTCCTACAGATACTGCTCCAATCAGTCAGTCCCTCAGCTTATTTCTGTTGAGGAAATGAGTTTATACACAATCCACATGCGTCTGTGATTCACCGCAATCTGCTGGCTACATCAACCACAGAGAGCTGCAGGCTACACATTCCAAGAAAGTTCCAGCAAAACAAAGGCACAGTGAAAGGATTAAAGCTACGACCTGGAATAGGCCTAGATGTCTTTGACCATTTAAACGTTAGTAATATTCACATTCGTTTCTTGGAATTTTTTAGATATATAAAAAAAAAACGCTTTTTAGAACACTCTTAGCCCATATAACTCAAAATACACTCCCATAAACGCAAACAATTTTCGGTATCAAATGATCAAACTCATGTTTTCAGCTGTCACATTCTGTCAGTACTTGAACCAAAGGCGCAGACAACACATTTCAGACTGCAATCCAATAAATCACTATGAAGGCTAAATAAAGCTTGTTGTGGGGTGGCTGTGTTTTAACCAAGGATGCCATACTGCAACAGATAGAATCAGAGGGCCGTTAGGACCCGGATGGAAGGGGAGGGCATGGGGGTAGCGCCGTAGAAGTCTATGTTGAGAAGCCCACTATCCCACACTCCACCCGTGATCCCTTTTTGGGGTTTTTAATAAATTGTATAACAAAAGGCTATTCTCTGTCCTGGCCCCACGGTGGTGGAATGAGCTTCCCACCGCAGTCAGGACAGCTGAAACCCGCTCAATCTTCCGCCGCAGACTAAAAACCCACCTATTCAAACAGTACCTCACCTAACTTCTTGATACTTCACCAAGAAAAAAGAAAAGAAAAGCGTATATATATTAACCCTTTCTTCCCCTCACAGGTTTGTACTTAGCTATGCACTT